>PVJH01007939.1:0-68680 GCA_004026705.1 Nesogale talazaci | reverse complement strand
CACAATCAAGGAAGAGCGCCCCACAGAGAAGCCATGTTTGATTCACGACAAAGAAAGAGCTCCACAAGGAGTCTAAGGGTGAGACATTCGTTTGCTAGTCTGAGGTTTGGCGGCTCAGACTCTCCCCACAGCTGGGGCGGGGGGGGGGGGGGGGGGCGCAGGCACAAAGTCGTGGTGACCAGCTTCTGCCAAGAGCAGACGACCTGAAAGCACCTAGCAGCAGCAAGGTAGCTACATAGTGGCTCTTCTTAGGGGTGGAGACCTTGGCACCCGGCAACGATTCCACACATTTGTCTGGTGGCTAGAAGACAGGTGGGAGAGAGGGTCCATTGGAAGAGCGGCCTGCCTGCCACCTGGGGAAACCCCTCGCTGGACTTCTGCACACTAAGAAACCAAGAACTTCATCATAGGGATGGCAGAACATGGGAGCACCGACCTTGGGCAAGTCGGTCAGAGCTACACGCAGAGGCTTGTTGACAGCGGCTAGTCTAGGCTCTAGGGGTCTGGAGATCCTTGGGTGCTAACTGAAAGGATGACAGCCCAAGCTCGCCAGGGTCCCCGGGGGGAAAGGGCCTGGAATTCTAGGTCCTAAAGACTACAGCTAAGAAAACAGTCTGTGGGTAGTTTTACTCTGTCACACGGGCTTCCTATCAGTTCAAACCCACCCTCCAGCCCCGAACAACCACAACTTCATCTTCAGCAACAGCAGCACATGGCATTCACAGGAGACCTTCTCACACAGGGGGCAAGTCCAAGAGCAGTGCTCACAAGAACTCTAGTTTATACGATTTACATCACGGACATCAACAGTCACAGAAAGGGGGAGTGAGATAGAGACATGGCCTTCAGAACGGTGTAGACCCAGATGGCCACGTGCGGTTGCATGTTTAAGAAAGGTTTCGGTGATGTTTGTAGCAATACGATTGGGCTTACCGCTTCCATAAAGCTCCTCTCTGAACGTCATCAGAAACAAATATCCAAGCAGGCTTTGAGGCAGCAGAGTGAGTCCCAGGGCCCCAAGGTCCCTTCCAAGACTGAACTCACGGATCTATGGCCTGTGGCCCTGCATGCCTGCACAGTGGGCAGACCACACTCAGACCACCACTGTGGCCCTCCTCCTGTCTGGTTTCTTTCTTGTCACAGGGAAAACCAAAGGGTCCATCAGGGTCCCTGCTACCCCAAGGCCAGAGTCCCTGTAACAGGTTCTTCTTAAGGGCAAATGCATGTGCAGCAGGGGCGTCAGTCTGTTTGTGGAATCAAGTCCCTTGAATACTCCCGTATGTGTGTTCCTGTCCTCTCCCACGATCAACCACTAAAGCCTGTTGGATTACTGTGACTTGAGAGAGAGAGAGAGAAGAGATATCCTATCCAGTCAAGCTCAAGCTCTGGGGGCTGGTAAGAGCATTGAGACACCCCTACAAGACATGGGAAAGACCAAAGACAACAGGGGACTCAGGAGGAGTCAGAAGGTCTGAGAAGGAGTTCTATTCAGCCTTTTCAGCCAGAAAACTGAAACTGTCAACCTTTGGGCCAATTTCTAAAGAAATGTTCAGAGAGAACTATGGACCAATGTTGGGTTTTCATTTTCTGTTTCATTTTGCCATGAGATCCATCATGAAGTTCTGGCTGGCCTGTTCACGCCAGGGCAGGAGGAGAGGTCACTGGAAACCAGAGAGTGGGCACAATGGGCAGCACAGCAAGGCCCAGGGTGGAGGGGACTGCACAGCCTGCCTTCCCCTCACAGGCCAACAGACCACCCCAGACATGGGAGCCCCCGCCCGGTTGTGGGCAGCGGTCACACCGTGGGCAGTGGAGGCGACAACATAAGGTCAGAACAGCTTTCCTCTCACAAACAGCTCTCCGCTGTTACAGGTTCCTGCAAGCTGGGGGGAGGGGAGGAGGCTTGGGGAGGGGGGAGGGGGACACGAGGGGACAGGAAAACATTATGCAATATTAGAATGCTACTTTTATTTTAAAAGCCATCATGTGTAAAGCATTAGCGTTTTTGAAATTGCATTCTTGAGTTAATTAAATGGACAATCTTTTATACATAAAAGTGAAAGAAAGCAATTAAAAGCTAAATGAAGAAAAACCGCCTTTCCCAGTGATCTGGGCTGGCCCACCCCCTTTGTGTGAGCGTGGAGCACAGACAAGGATCTCCCGTCCAAATGTCTCTTTCATGGCCCCCATGGTGACAGAGCAAGGAGTGTCTGTCTTCCTCTTAAGTTGACCTAGGAGGATGGGGGGAGGGGGAATGGAGGGGGGAAGGAGCTCACTGAAACACAGCCGATAAACTAACAAGGGGCCCAGGAGAGGATGTGTTTGAATGAAACCAAAATTGATACTCCGCCTCTTCTTTGTCACCTCCATCAAAAACAACCCCACCCAGGGTTTCATCCAAAAGAATGACCTCAGAGGGCCAGAGCTGTACACCCGGCTCTGCTCAGACGTGCCTCAGGCCTCTGAGAAGCCCATGGCAGACGGGTTTCCAGAGCAGCCCAGGTGGGCCTTCAGGGGGAGCTTCCTCAATGGACAGCGAGGGGCACCTGTCCTGTGGCCACAGACTCCTCCAGCCCATCCGTGAGTCAGGGGAGAACCGGGCTCTGGGAGCTCTCAAAGGCTGCTTTGTTTTTCTGCTTGTTTGTTTGTTTGGAGAGCAGCTCTTCAGGCGTCTCTTCCGATCCCGATCCCGATCCCGTCGGGGTGAGCTCCACCCTCCACCCTTTAGGTTACAGCCAAGCACCCTTTGCATCATCCGGGATCCCACCCCCCAGCCCCAAAACCCAACCCACGGCCAGCGAGCCAATCGTGACTCAAGACGACCCTCTGCAGGCACCTCGATGGGGGGGGGGGGGCGGGGGGGGCAGAAAGCCTCACCTCTTCCCCTAAAGAGTGGCCAGAGGGTTCACATGGCCAGCTTGGCCGCTTGTGGCACAAAACCTAACCCATCGCGCAGCCACGACAACTCAGACACCACATAATTAAAAAATTAAAAGCCTCATCGCCACAGAGCCAATTCTGACACATCGCGATACCACTGGAATCAAACCAAGCTCACTGCCAACTACAAGGTCAGCTGTTCGAAACCAACAGCTGCTCTGAGGGAGAAGGACTTGGCTTTTGGCTCTTCTAAGAGTGAACAACCGACAGGTAACTGCCACGCCGCCAGGACTGCACAGTAACACCCCCCTGGGAGGTACCAATTCACCAGTGGCCTAATTTTCTTTCCCAGGTGGATGACTAGTTGAGGGTAAAGGTTCTGGCCCCAGGAAAAACGGGTCAGGAAATGGTTAGGTAGGACTGCCAGGGTAGGAAGCAACCCGGATGTCAGGGGAAGCCCAAATGGGCTTGTCTTGCTGCTCAGTGTCGTTAAGTGATCGACCTCGTGGCCCTATGGGAAAGTCCAAACAACCACGGTCACAACTCTTCTCTTTGGCCTGGAGTGGCCGGTGTCCTTGCAACAGAATGGTCTTCCAGGATTCTGAAGCTAGGATGACCGTGTGGATGCTTCGTGGGTCAAATCCCACAGCAAGCCGCTCTCAGGGCCTCAGCCTCCTGGATCCCTCAGAAGTCCATCTTGTCCATGAATCTGACAGTCATCTCCGGAGAAAAATTGGAAAACGCGCTGCAAAATCCAACCACACAGCACCGAGCCACACTCCTCCTCCCCCTGGCTCACCCTCCACTCCGGTACCAGTGGCCGGCAGGGAAGACCCATGGCTGACTATCCCAGGACGCTCCTCCTTCCTAGTGTGGGAAAAGGGGTGAGCAGAGAGGGAGGGCAAGGCACAGATGACCTGGCCCAGAAAGAGTATGAGAAACAGGGCTCTCAGAGGCCAGCAGTGACGGGTCAGCAGTCAGCAGCTAGCTTTGCCCCTTCTCTCTCTCTCTCTCTCTCTCTCTCTCTGTCGTAGGCCACGGGGCGCACATCCTCTTACAAAGACTACCCCTCCTCAACGTCTCACCTGCCTTGAAAGTAATCAACAGCATGGGAGGCAAAACTCGACGGGTCGGTTGGTCCCCAGTTTTCTAGTGGAGGTTCCACTCGGGATCAAACACAGAAGCCCAAACCCGACATAACCCAAAAGCATTGCTGCAGACAAGGGCCTTACGCCGCTGCCAGTATGCCTAGAAGGGTTCTTCCCTGCCCTTCTCCGCTCATTCTTGACTGATGAACTCAGTCAAAATGCTAGTCTGAGAAGGATGGAAAGGACTACCAAACCATTGGACTTACTCAGCCTGCTCCCCATCACACGTGCGCACAACACACACACACACACACACACACACACACACACACACTCCTTTGCTCACTCTCTGATTGCCCGGTCCCTAAACTCACACACTCAGGCCAGGCAGGTGTTAGTCAAGCCCCAAAAGGACACTTCCTGGTGCCACCGGACCCCAGGCCCCGGGCCCCCACCCCGTGTCTTCTGCTTCAGCGACACCCTCCCTCTGGTCTGTGGTTGTGTTCACCTTGGGCCCCCGACTCATGAAAGGAATTCAGATGGGGGTAAACGTTACCCCGCATCTCCCAACCCATCTGATAAGCACTTGAGAAAACATCCTGTGTGCGGAGGCTTAGACGGCGAGGCCCTCGGGTGGGGAGCATCAACGACACACGGGGGGTCGCAGGAGTTAATCCCCCAGGGACAGGGGCCCACTCTTGGGGGCAGTTCAGAGAAAGCCAAGAGAAGGAAGCTGTCACATGTGGTCACCGAGATGATGCAAACAGACACTTCGATGCCCCAGAATCACACAACCTCCACCACCACCGAGAAGTCTTCGGTCTGGCGGACAGCACACGCTCAGACACTAATCGGGGGTGGGAGAGGGGGCAGGCAGGGAAGAAACAATGCAGGCTTAAACAGAATGTTCCACCAGCATGCAGTTCCACGGTGGTCCCCTTCCCTCTGTGCCCGTTATGAGTAGCAATTGTGTGCTTTGGCCTCAAGTTCCTGGGGAGCTGGGGACTCAAAGGTCTACCTCCTGAACTCCAGTCACTATCCTAATCACCTCTGGCCCCAGCCTAGGCTCCTAACCCCTCCGGACGACACAGGATCCAGCCAGAAGGCAGGAGCACGCTGTGTGTGCCCTCTGGGCTCTCCCCACGTCTATGTTGTAACCCCAGTCGTCATCACTGTGCTTGGGTTCAAAGCAGAAATAATTATCAAGGCAATGAAGTGCCATTTTATAGACTCACAGTGTCAGCATCGCTGCTACAGCCACGCCTGCCTTCAACTAAGAGTTTGTCCTGGTTCTGGCCGCAGAGGAGAGCAAGATGCAATGGCTTGCTGGGCACCTGGGTTGGGCTGGATCGGTGTGTGAGGGCAGATGGTAATAAACGCCGACTCAGCCTGCCCGCCTGACTCACAGTTGGCTCTGCTGGGGGCAATGCTGAGTGTCAGGGGACACCAGAGATGCCAAGGCCAAGAATGGAGCCGCCGAAAACCCCCACGTGGGGCCTTGATTGTGGAATGCACTCTGGGCTCCTGCCTAGAAAGTTCTCCAGGCACCCAATCAATGAATGACTGCTTGCCCCTCCTCAGATCCCAGGAGCAGAGGGGCAAGAACAGGCCTGTCCGCAAAAAGCATCCCTCCGTCTACCTGTGTCAAACTCAGGCCAGCCTGCTAACGCAGACTTTTCCCCAGTCTTTTCCCCAGTCGGTTTCCTTCCCACCGCATCCAGGGGGCAGCCTGGCTCGTCTGTCAGAAAGGAGACTCTGAGCACCTGATTCCACCTGTTCCTTCTCGCCCCTCTCGCGGTGCTGTGATGGATGAGGGCGGTGATGGTGGGTGACAAAGCTTGCTCCAGAGCAGCCCTTGACGCGGGGTTCACCAAGGATCCAGAGGACAGTCCCTGCATAAAAAGCCAAGAGCAGTCCAGCCGCCTCAAACCCCAGAGAGACGGCAGCCCACACACAGCTGCGGCTGACAGCCCACCAGCGTCTTGGAGCCACTGTGAGGGAGGCTCGCGCTCTCTCTCTTAAAAAAAAGACCACCACCACCACCAACCCCCCCCCACCCCCAACAAAAAGGAAAATAACAACTGAGAACAAGTCTGCGGGTAAAGCGGCTGAGGCACCTCTCTTGGATGTCTCAGAATAAGGATCATCGGAGCATGACAGGGGAGGGGTGGGTGAGGGGACCTCCCGCCTAACTCACTCAGGTGGGGCCCCAAATACCACCGTCTGTGGAGTCCATTCCGGAAGCAGAACTGCTCCCGGGCTTTGCCTGCCTGTGGTCTTTTCAGAAGCACATTCACAAGACTTCCTTCCCTGGCAGCCCTGAAGGGGTGGATTCAAATCACCCGCCTTTAGGCAGCAGTTAAGCACAGGCCCTATGCCGTATAGACACCTGATAGTGGCAGGTGAACACGCAACTGTTAAGTGAAAGGCTGGCAGTTCAAACCTACCCAGAGGCTCTGTGGTAAGAAAGACCTGTCCATCTATCTCTGATAGGGTCACTGCCAAGAATCCTACCCTGCCCCATGAAGCCACTGTGAGGCAGGGCTGACTCCACGAGACCCAGGAACAAGGACCTAAGACACTAGACACAGGCCAGGGATCCCCAGGAAAAAGTATGACCAGCAAAGTGTGATCTGCAAACAGAAAGCTTGATGTGCAGCCTGGCCTGGCGGAACAGACTCCGAATATACCACAGGGCCGACATTTTCATCCGTGCAGGAAGCTGACGGGTCTTGAGAACAAGGTTTGCCATCCATCGGCATTTCACCTCTTTTGAAATGAGAAAACCGCTCGCATGCTTGGGTTTTTCCCGTAGTGCTGTCCTCGTAAGGCGTGTGCTACATCACAACCATGTCGGCTGCGGCATTTTCCCCCAAGAGGAAACAAAATTTCACAGCCCCACGCTGTTCATTTAATCGGCCATCGCAAAAAAAAAAAAAAAAAGAGGCTCAAGCGAAAACCGCTTTCATGAAAACAGGCACTGTGACCGAAAGAGAACCTTCCCAGGTGACGCCACGTGGTGCACTAACTCCGAGGGAGCTGCATGATGCTCGCCTAGTGAGGAAAGGTCATACTGGTACGATGAAACCTCTGACCAGTGAAGTTTTTTCTGTTTTTCGTGAGGGCACGCCCTCATAAATACAAAATGAATCATCCAGCACACGAGTTCCACTCTACGCATTACGGGGAAGACACAATGAAATGGGGTTTTCTGCTCCCGAGGTGAGAGAGGCAGGCCGGAGGATTGACGTGCACTGCTGTTGCACGGTGCTCCCTGGCAGCCCTGGAGCCGATTCTGATTCTCAAGCCACCCGAGAGGACAGAGCAGAACTGCCTCTGTGGGTTCCCAGAGCTGTAAATCTTCAGGGCCTCGTCTTTCTCTGAGGAGTTGACTGGTGGATTCAAACTGTCGACCGTGAGGCTGGCAGCCGGACTCCCAGCCCACCACACCACCAGGGTTCCTTCTGAGTGTTGCTCGCGGCCGTCAAGTCGGCCCTGACACGTGACCACCCGTGTACCACAGACAAGAAGCAGTGCCTGGACCTGTGCCGGGCGTCCTCTCCAGGCTCACGTTCAATGGCGCAACCAGTGCGTCCCTCCCTCTCAAGGAGGCCTCCCCCATTGCTCTCGGCCCTCACCCTGACAAAAATACTCCGACTTTTCTGTAGCCTTACCATACTAACCGGGAGGTCTACGTGTGCTTCCGATCTCCACAACGCCCCTCCCCGTGAGGCAGCACTGTCCCCATTTTGCAGGAGAGGAAAGCGAGTCTCGGTCAAGACAACACAGACGGGGCCTGTGCAAGGACGCAGAAGTGAGCGGTTGGCAAAGCTGGGACTGGCTGGCCTCTGAATGTCAGGCTCTCTCTACCACACCGTACCACACATGGTTCTTTCTCCATCACACGACTGCCTCAGAAAAACCTGGCTAACTGCTCTGACTCCTCCATCCCAGGAAAGCATCCCTCTGTGGGCCTGAACAGCTTCAATGCTGAGCTAGACGATGTGAGCAGGGGTGGGGCCTCCCTGTGTGAAGCTCGGAAACCTCCAAGCATCCAAAGAAGAACAAGTCCCAGCTCTTCCGCTCCCAAGCATATAAAGGGAAATAAAATCCAATGCGACCATAGGAACACAGCGTGAAGCTATCGTTTCCCCAGGTAGCCTCTCTCTAATGCATCCTGCCTTCTTTCACTTACACCGTGTGGAGACAGAAGCTTGGGTATCCCTGTGGGACCCAGATGGTGTCCCCTGCAAACGTCCTTTTGAGTTTGGGCAACGAGATTATCTGATGGTGTCAGATTCTCGCAGACGGACAGATGAGACATGTTTTCCCAATAAATTTCTCCTAGGACAGTCCTTGCTCCCTTCAAAGGAGGAGCACGTACACAGTCCTGATAGGAAACTCTTCCCGGACTTCCTGTCTTAAAACTTCCTCCTAAGCCTGACTCTCCCCCTACTCCATTTCAAGAGAAAATGCACAGAAAATGATCCTCAAAGAAAAAAATGAGGAGCTGATACCAAAGGGTCAAGTAGAAAGAAAACGTTTTGGATATGTTGAGGGCAACATATGTACATGTGAACTTAACACAGTTGAATGGTAGATTATTAGAAGATTTTGAAGAACCTTCCAATGAAAGGATTAATAAATTTTAAAAACCTTCTTCCTAATAAGTCTCCAGGATCATCTAGCATCCTTCAAGAGTCACTATCAAGATGACGTCTTTGGGACCCCCTCAAACCTGCCTCCATAACCTTCTGAGCTGACATCTCTTCCTTTAATTCTCGGGGCTCAGTAACCCCCCTGGGAAACCTCTTCTGATCGGTGTGTTTTCTGGGGACACATGCTAACAAGAGTAACCACACTAACAAGTGACTGCTGCCATTAGTTCCATTCTGACCCAGACCAATCCTCCATAAAGTTTCCAAACATACAAATCCTCATGGAAGAAGACAATCTCATCTTTCTCCCAAGGACTGACTGATGGGTTTGAATTCGATGCTTCTCTCACAGGGTCACTAGGGGTCTTTAGCAAGTACATTATGTAGAGAATTTGTCTGCAGCCATCCACAGGCTACAGAGACATGTTTACGTGTCTTTTCTTTGAAATAAACTGTGAGTTGGGGTGTGTGCACTGGAACCCTTGTGGGCAATGCTTAGAGACACACGGTGGCTTTGAAAGCAGGAGCTCAAACGGACACATGTGCACAACGTCCCTTGCCATAGTCACAATAAACAGCCAGGGGTGGGAACGGCCCAAATGCACACCCACAGATGACCGGACTCACATAACACAGACAGTGGACCACTATGCAGTCCTAAAGGTAAATAAAGTTCTGATCCTTGCTACAGCACGATGAACCTGAAGACTCCGTGCTGAGTGGCACACCTCTGATGCGTGGGACAGAAGCACGACAGTCCCACGTAAGTAACTGTCTGGGATATGGAGCACACGCTATTGTGGGCGTTGACTGCTAAGCAAATGCATTGAGACAAAAGGTTATTAATGATTATGAGGGGCTGTGGGGAGGAGGAAATGATTGCTTTTGCTGAAATAAAAAAAAAGTCCTGAGTTTTCGTTTGGGGTGATACAAATATTTTAGGGGTGGGTGGAATTGATGACAGCACACTCTGTAACTATGATTAATATCATCAATTATACACTTACAGGAGTTACCATGGCAAATTTCTGCGCTACAATAAAAGCAGTTCCACCACAAAAATAAAAGAATCCGCCACTACTATTTGTCACCGCAATAAAGACATTTTACACTCATTTTCATTAGCTAAAATGGATTCAACTGACAGACAAGCACTTTGAAGCCCAGCGTACAGATGCTGATTGGTGCTCCATAGCGCCCTCTCTGGATCCCTCGGGCGCTGGCCCACATGCCTATCTCCTCACCAGTCACTGCCCGCAGCCGCTCCTCCTCATCCCACGGGCCCTTCTCAACCCAGTGGGTCCACGTGAAAACGCCAGGGCGGTGTCTCCTGAAAGCAGGAACCTCCCACCCTCGACAGGTGTGCCATCAGGCAGTTCCTAAGTACCCCAGACTTGCACAAGGTGCATAATTTCATGGCGCTCAGCGTGTCCCGTCACACCAACGGGGCTGTCAGCAAGTCAGAGTCACTTCCGTTCTCAGCTTGTTCTGGAGTGAAAAGCTCCTGGAAATAAAAAATTACTCGAAGGGTCCTCAATGAATTCCATTTTCTCCTCCTCACTCTCCCACCACCCCCCACACCTGTGCTTGAGAAAACTCAGGAGGACACGGGCCAGCTAGCCCACCCCGCAAGACCATTCTAGACCCTGAGAAGCGGGATGGAATAGTTGTGCAGGTCAGTGTTGGCTTGAACGTGTTTTTCATCCAGCCAAACCAGGGTTTCATGAGCAAACAACGTGTACACACACACACACACACACTGCTGCCATTAGCTGCTGCAGAGTCATTTCCCACTCATGTATTAGCCCCTGGGGGAAAAAATTGGTTGTTATCCCATTAAGTCCACCTCACAGCAACCCTATCTGGCATTGCCGAGACTGTCCATCTTCAGGGGAATGGACAGCCTTGTCTTTCCCCTGCAGAGCAGCTGATGGATTTGAACCACCTTATCTTGTAAGGAACAGCTTCACGCCTAACTCACCACACCACCAAGGCTCTCAAGTAAACCAATCGCCATGCATGCTAGGTTACTGGGGAGTGAATCCCCGGATCACAGCCTTTCGATCAGCTCTCCGTGGCCAGCTTCCGGTTGTCACCCCTGGGTTGGACCCCGTCGACAACAGAACAGGGCATCACCAGGGCGGGAGCCACCCTCACAAGGGCGTGCCTGGTGTCGCCAGCACGTTCACTGGGCCCGCCCCTATGCCAAGCTGCCGTCCCCCACGTTTAAGTGTCACCTTGAGCTGCACACCAGCAGAGAGAGATGATTGGAACCGTCACTTGCCATCACCCGGCAAACGGGCAAGAAAGAGACGTTTTGCCACTATTGATTAAGGAGAACCTGCCAATCTGGATTAAAACCAAACAAACAAACAAACAACCCAGTCTCCGAATCTATTAGTGTCACGAAGAGATCATCTCCCTGGCATTGCGGGCAGGGCCTGCCTGCTCGCAGCTCCTGGTGCAGCTGCCACGCTAAGCTCGGCAAGGGGAGCCCGGGCCGCTATTCCAATCTCGCCCTCACTTCCTTGGCAGAACAAAGCAGAACTAAATGCCTACCCATAAATCCCCTGGAAACCTCGGCCCGCACACACCGGGTGGAGGGGGCCCGAATGCTTCTTAGAAAAGCGCAGGAACACGACATGGGTGTGTGCCCCGAGCACCCACAAGTACACCAAAACAGCCCGCAGCGTCACCCCAAGGCTCTGGAGCAAGGGTGGGGGACATCCGGCCCTCACAGGGGCGAGAAATTATCTATACCAGCTAACATCACACACCTCGCCAAAGAGAAGCAATCCCAGCCATCGCATGAGTGGGGAGCTAATGAAATGTCTTGACCAGTATGGACCACAAAGGATGCTGTAAAGATCCAAACAGCCCTTGGCAGAGGGAGGTGCTCCAGGCCCTGGTCCACAGCAAGGAACTTGGAAATGTGTGAGTCCAACTAATTCCTCAAGCAAGAGGGGAAGCTGTAACATTGCTGGGTGTGCTTGTTTGTTGTTCCAACATGGAAGAGCCAACAATGGAGAGGACACAACTCTTTCTGAAGTGTGCGCACGCGTACACGCACACACGCAGTTTCACTCACATGGACGAAGATCACACAGCTGGACCAAACCATGGACTCTCCGTCAGACTGCCTTTCCAAGACAACCGTAGCCTCCATGAGTTAGCACAAAACTCCACTCCGGGCTGGAACGCCCGTTTCCTGACAGCTCTGTGGCAAGCTGCCTCTTATTTTATGTCCTGTTTTATGCTGGGAACCGCGTGGAATGAATGAGGAAGCCCAGGAGGGGCTGAAGAGACTGGGGCTGGTGGAAGTCAAGTACCAGGAGAGGGGCTGGATGTCAACAAGCCTCTCTTACCTCCTTGGGACGGACTGCAGCCCTGGTTTCCCCACCCGCGCTGGGAGCATTCTTGAGCAGATTCATGATCTGTCTGCACAGGGTATCGAGCTCCCCTTCTCACCGTGGCAAACAGCCACAGGCCGGGAGAGCGCTGGTTGGGAGCGGAACTCCGTACGTTGACAAACTAAAATCGATACCTGCTGCAGCACCAATGTCTCACCCAGTCAGAGCGTGGCCACTGCCGGAGGATCCGGGCCCCTGGAACGCAGCCTTCACAAACAGCGCATTGCTCAACGGCTCCAGAGGCAGGTGTCATAAACAAGCAGCCACATGGCAAACATATTGATTCCCCCGTCCTTATCGCACAGCAACCAGCGCTCAGTTTCCAAGCTACTTTAATATGTAATTTACGGCTGGGAGAGGAGAGCAGGCCTGAGGATGTCTGAAATATTTACTGTAGATCTGGGCAGGCAGTGGCATCGAGGGTTCCCACCGTGAGCTGGGGGGAGGAGGAGGAGTGGGAAACCACAAATGATCGTTAGCACTTCCAAACGGTGGAAGAAAATAGCCCATGCCCCCTGTCCTCCACCCCCACCACCCTCCATTGCCCAAAGCCAAGAGCCCATTATTTGGGCATTATTGATCTTCATCAACTATGTTGATGCTACGAAAATAGCAACAGCGGCTCCTGGCTCATCGTGGGCTTCGTGTAAATTGGATGCTTAATTTCTGTCGAAACTGTCCAAGGAAACTACCTCCATCAGGTCTGTGGGTTGGGTTAGAGCCTTCACCTGGTCCTCAGCCCACCTGGCTCCCAGATAAAAATAAAAAGAGGACCAGGGAGGTTAGGATTTCAAAGGCGCCCATCCGCCTCTTCGCCAGGCTCCTGCCCATGTCAGGAGTTTGCTGCCTGCCGCCTCGGCATTTGTTAGTCTACGGCAGACTTTCTTCTTCTTCTTCATATATCCCAAGCTGCAGAACACCCAAAAAAAAGATCCAACACTAATTAAAAGCAATCAATGTAGAGTTACATTAAGTGGAAAAGCAGCTTTGTGTCTGGATTTAAAGGTTGTAAGTTTAAAATAAACCTAGAAATGCCAAAGTTAAGCTTGTTCAGATCGGCGCCAGGGCGCCCACACGCCTGGCACTATATATAGATGTGTGTGTGTGTGCACTGACACACTGACACATACACAAAACAAGTCCCTATCTTGAGATCCTGGCCCCATGCCCACCCCACGGAACCAAAAAATGGGGCTGCTGACTCGGACATTGCTATATCACGAAGGACATCTCTACTCCCAGAACTTTCTTGTGCATCTTGAGGTTCTAAACTCTCTTGGGCACAGATCCTGCACTCTGAATTTCCTTGGGAGTTTTACAAATTTTGGCGCCCCCCCCCCCCCACACACACAGACATTTAAATGAAAATTGAACATGGGAGGGAGGGACGGAAAAGGATGGAAGGAAGAAAGGAAGGAAGGGGAAACTTCCTCTCAGAAACTCACCAAAGTTTTAGCTGGTCAGCAGCTAAAACTGCTCAAAACATGACCCCCTGGGCACAAGGCCTGGAAATAGAAACGACTCTTCCATGGTGGATTAGATTAGATTTCGTGTCCTTTCTTCCTAAATCCGCCCGCACCCCGTCATGGGTAAAGCCAGCATCGGACGTATTTTGAATTATTATCAGTGCAAGAAAGAACAACTTTCAAAATGGAAGATTTTCATCAGATTTCTCTATGGCCAAAGGTTAACCAAAAAAAGTCTGAGCATCAAAAGAGGGGAGACTTTGTAGGGAATCATGAGCCAGGACCACAAGATATCTGATCACTTTTGTATCAGCACCTGATACAAAAGCCCAGGAATGCTACCCCCAAAATCGTGGAGACATGGTGTTCAAAGAATTTCTCACGCACATTTTGAACCTCTTCCCAGTGAGCAGCAAGCGTGGTTCCAGCAGAGACAAGGTTGGTGCGTGAGATTATAGGGCACATGTACATGTTTCCTTATTTATTAAGCAAATGATTTTTTTTTTTTGGTTTTGCAACCATCCCTACTATTTACTTCCAAAACCTTTTCATCACCCAAGCAGGAACTCTGTACCCGTTATGCAAGAGCCCCTCCACCCTTCCTTCATCCCTCCCTGCCCCCAGCCACAGGGAACGACTCATCTGCTTTGGTCTCTACTCAGCCTGGGTCTGTCCTCAATATTTCAGAGCAGCAGCAGCCTACAATCTGTGTCCTCCTGGGCCTGCCAGGGTCGCCGACACTGGCCCATGGGTCAGTACTTCATTCCTCATCAAATGTCCGCACCAAATGATGATCTTCTCTACAGACCACTGGCTTATCCCTTCCTCTCCTGATGGCTGAATTGTTCCCACTTCTTGGCTATCCTGAGAGGTTTAGGATTTGTTGTTGTTATTTTTGTTGTTGTTGTTGTTGTTCTGGGGTGGCTTGTGTGTGTGTGTGTCTGTGTGTTCTATTTTCATAATTTGATAGTCTAAGGCTTTTCTCGAGAAGTTTTGTCTCAAATGCCAGGTATTACAATTAGACCCAGACATAATTTTGTTCCTTGAAATGAAACACGCCGTGTGCAACTTTGGCTTCCCACATCCGCAATTGGACATCGACTTACAGAAGGATCACAGGGAGGAGGAGATGAGCCCGTCAGGATGCAGTATGGCAATGATGAAACCTACAACTTTCCTCAAGTTCTTTAATGCTTCCTGCCCCCACCCCACTCCCGTGATCCCAATTTGACCTTACAAATCGAACTAGACCAGAGGATGTACACTGGTACAGGTAAGAGCTGAAAATACAGGGAACCCAGGGCAGATAAACCCCACAGGACCAAAAATGAGAATAGCAATACCAGGAGGTTAAGAGGAAAGTGGAGTAGAAAGGGGGGACCAATCACAAGGATCTACATATAACCTTCTCCCTGTGGACCAGACAACAAAGAAGTGGACGAAGGGCGATGACGGACAATATAAGACATGAAAATGATAATAATTTATAAACTATCAAGGATTCTGTAGGAAGGAACCATGGGGGATGGGGTGAGGAACTGATACCAAGGGCTCAAGTAGAAAGTAAATGTTTTAAGAATGATGATGGCAACAAATGTACACATGTGCTTGGCACATGGATGGATGGGTGGATGGATGGATGGATGGACGGACGGATAGATGGTGATAACAGTTGTATGAGCCCCAATGATGTTTAAAAGGAAAGAAAAAATGACACGGGGAAAAATTGAAATTAGCTTTAGTCATCACTGTTGTTGAAGTAGGAAAAAAAACTCAGCCCCGAGGGAATGGGGTCACAAAAGCCCAAGCGTACACTCCTGGGGGGTCAGAGTGAATGCTGCATACAAACCCCTGGCTTGGCTTCATCCTTCGGGGAGCAAAGGGCAGCTTCGAGTTTCTCACCAGAAATGCATACGTACATTTTTAGCACTGGAAGGACACAGTGAATGGGGTCCACAGTCGAGTAGGAACTAGATACCCCATTACTGCCAGGCATACCTGAAGGCATGCCTTGCACAAAAGTGTTAAAGACACAGGCACATTTTCTTGGCCTGACCTCACGTCAACCTTCTGAGAACTGACTGTACTGGCCACACAGGAAAACCTAACATGCTGACACTGTAGGACAGTCAGCATGCGGGAGGGCCACAGAAACCTATTCTCTCAGCTCCCAAGAGTCAGACAGCTTAAAATACCAAGAAAAGAAAACGACGTGTACTTCCTAAAGCTGGGAACACAGGTAGAGGTTTGCATCTCACCACAGATCAGAATAAGTATGTAAACCCTCCAATTGTTCGTGAGAAACCAAGACCGCAGGGGTGCGCCACTCCACTCCACGACTGGAAGCACCTCTCAGAAGCACGACTGGAGATACAAATGAGAGACAAAGGGAGAGGCAAGGTGGGTTTCCTCCGAGCGGATTTTGCAGCTGATATTAAAATGTCCCTGAACAGCTCAGGCCCGGGAGGATTGACTTTTTTTTTTTTTTTCCCCATAGAATAAACTTTTAAAGTCCATTTTTTTAATACAGTGTCTTAAGTAGATCTTTTGGAATTTACAAGATAAATACTGGTAATTTGATTCTTATCTTCTCTAAATCCAATTCTAAGCCAATTTTGTGTAAAGGACACTAATTATAGCCTACAGGGAGAGGAAAGGTAACCTATCAGAGAGAATACACTGGAAACACTTAAAAGGCTACGGGACCCTGAAAAGTTAAATAGATTTCAAATCTATTGGAGTAAGAATAATAATTAGTGAAAGTGAAGTTATTCTTAGGGCCTGGGCATCTTGGCATTGGGCACTTGAGATCCTTGTCAACGCAGTGCCAAGTGGGCTCAGTCAGGCTAAAGGGACTGGGGTTCACTGTCGCCCCATCAGACCCAATTCTGGCCGTTTCTTTTAAAACACCCTTCCCTTTAGGAGCAAAACCAGGACAAGCAGAGTTCTGACAGAAGGCCAAATTTCTGTCTTGCTAGCAGACCTCTCCTTCCCAGCCTGGTAGATCCATATGAGAAAAAGTTATGTAAGATGAGGTGCTTTTCCAACAAAACCCCGAAGTCGATGACGATGGTGGCTGTGGGGTGTGTGCATAGACATCGCCCACTCCTGCCTCTCTGCTTTATTTTTCTTGGCGTCCTCATGCCAGGCAGCTTGGAAGAAGCCAGAACACAAAGAGCGTCCCAGCTCCCCTGGGGCTGGGCCTCAGTCATCTCAAAGCATCTCACCAGAACAGCACTGGTCTCAGGACCACCCCACCCATCGAAACCCCTTAGACCAAGGGCCTGGCACGCCTGGCTGAAGGGGGGGCGTGATTGGAATGCACAGGACCCTGGCTAAAGTTGCACACACCCACGGAACAGGGGGCCATTGCTAAGGCACGCAGAAGTACGGCGTTGGCTCCTGGCAGCCATGTTTGAGCCCACACGGAACTTTCCTGAACAGCCACGGCTGTCTCTGGAGTCCACCAACTCCTTCCCACTGCCCAGAAGCCCACATCTTCCCCTGACCCCAGTACATGGGGTGCCCTCTCATCCATGGGGAGCTCACGCCCTCCGCCACCCAGAAGAACCAATCTTTCCATGTGACAATGCCCAAACCCCAATCCTTGGTAGCGCCAAGATCCCAGATGGGACATGGACTAGCCTGGCTCTCCTTTGACTGAGGGTGGGGAATGTTCAAGGGCTGGGTGGTGATGTATCCGATGGTACATTGGGCCACGGGGAGTCCCAGTAACTCGGCACCACCTGGGCCGCCTAAGACCTGTTTCAGAGAACACAAGGGAGGTTCCGAGAAACAAGGTTAACCTTCCCCAAGCAGTCGGGAGTCCCAGCCAAGGCACGTGGAGCTGAGCCCCGATTCACCCAGGGCGGCTACGGCAGAGATTTCCAATGATGAAGACAGATGGAAAAGAATGGCCTGGCAGTAAACTTCCCCTCCACCCCCCCAAAAAACACATCAGCCCATGAGAATGCTAGGGACGCATCAGCCTGGTCCAGGATCCATCATGGGATGGGCAGACAGGGGAAGCTTTTATCCTGAAGTGCCCGGGTCTTCTACGAGCGGGGCCCAGTGGCGGCCAACGCCAACACATTACAGAGATGACCAGGGCAGGATGCAAAGTCTGACCCAAGGACGAGTACCAGGCTGCCCCAGACACAGGCCACGACAGAAAGGAAAGGAGTCCCTGGAGCATATAGTCTAGTCCCACCCTGACATGACCTCTGAATGGGGAGCCAGCTCGACGCTAGCGGCCATAGGTATCACACCCTCCTCTGTACGAACACATCGTTATAGCAGAGGCTCCGACGGCTCGTGTGAGCAGGGCCTTTTCTGTGGCTCCTCTGGGGCATGGGCAGGAGTCAAGGGGAAGAAAGAGGACCTTCTCACATCTTTCTCACACCCCCTCTCTGAGAACAGGCAATGAAGGAAACAGTGCTGGCTACGCTGGGTCATCTCCTGGATGGTGTCCTTCGAACTTCCTGCAGGTTCCAGCTGCTTCCAGCTGCTAAGAGGGGACAGATATGGACGCGAGGATGAAGCCTACAGTGAAGAAGCTCTGGGGCTGCTTCCCGCTGTGCGTCCAAAGTCAATGCCCCGTCAGCCTTCCTGGGGCTGTTTGCGCCTCTACTTCTGGGGTGCCTTCCTGGTACTTCTCTCACTGTGTACAGGCCTAGACCACAGAGGGGTCCGCCCTCTGCCCCAGGTGAGAAGACGGAGGACAATGGGCTGAGGGGTTGACTGGCCTCTCAGAGACTGGGGACAGGGTCATCATCTGAGCCCTCAGAACCTGACAGCACAGACCACCCAGTGGGTAGATGCGGTCCAAGGCCCATCTCCCTAGGATGGGTTTGAATGGATCCATTCGGTGCCACTGGGAATGGGAGGTCTTGTTTTCCGGTTCAGCACACATCATCTCTGAGATGCGATGAAAGGGCACTGGCTAAAGTGTCTGGGTCGCAACACCCTCTAGGGGCACAGGAGCCAGGAATCAAGGGGGTCCATACAGGCTGCCTCGTCACTCTGAGTCCAGGGGAGCCGGGAGGGCTGGCACTGGGGCTTCTCGACCTCTCCTAAGGGAGATCCCAGAATGTGATTTGCAACCCTGTGTCTGTGCCCTGTGCACCCTTGGTCATGTTGGACTGACAAAGACTGTGCTGTGTTGGCCCGTTGGCCCGGGCAGAGTTCAGCAACATTCATCAAGCCGTGCAACCAGCACCACCACCCATTTCTGAACGTCTCATGCCTCGGCCCAGACATGTGTTCGACTTGCTTCTCCAAAGTCCCCCTTCCCCCTCCACCCCCCCCAACAAAAAAATTAAAATCAAAAAGCTTTCTCTTCCCTTCATCATGCAATGCAGAGCAGAAGGTGGGAGCTTGGAGGACAGCAAGGAAGACGGAGACTCTAGAAGGTCGGGTGCTCAGTGTGGCTCCTCCTGCAGCGAGGGAGACCGTGGCCTGGTCAGTCTGTAGGAAAAGGAACCTGCATGAGCAGCCACAAGCGCTCTCGCTCTCTCTCTCTCTCTCTCTCTCACACACACACACACACACACACACACACACACACCTTGTATGGCAGGAGGAACCAGGAAGTGGAACTTTCCAGGAAGAACCACAGTCACTCGGGGAGCGATCTCCATCGGTGGCGAGTTTAAGGTGTGGGGTCCGCCTTCCACTCTGTCCCCAACCACGGCGCGGGTGTGGGGACACCCAGGCAGTGAGGAGTACTGAGAAGGGGGGGGAAAGTCACTCATTTCGACACAGGAGGACTCGGATAGTGACGCTCCCCACTTCCATGCCATCCACCCCGGACCTCAAAGTCGGTGTTGAGGAGCAGCTGGCCACAGTGGAGAGACACGCAGGCTCTCCGGCCCAGAGGCGGGCCCTGCCCTCTGGCCCCTTCTTCTCCCCCAAGCCAAACAGCCGGTGACAAAAAACCCCTTCAGTGCTCAGGACGCCCCCACCTCTTGTAGCCGGCCCGGGAAGGCCTGAATGCACAAACACAGTACCCTTTCAGCGCAGCCTCTCGGGCTCCTGTTTCAGCGGGCTGTGAAAGAGAGTACTGTAAATACAAGAGGCCTGCTTGACCTGCCCGCTCGGCCTCCAGACCTCCCTGCAGCCTCCTGTCACGGAGCTGCTCCCCGCACGGCCCCCAGGGCCCTCGCACCCCCACCACCAGCGCCCACCAGGCACGGGGCAGAGAGCCAGGCAGCGGGGCCTGGGCCGACAGGGCCCTCGATGCAGAGGCGGCCTGGGTGCCTTCTGTCCCAATGACCTTTCGGCCAGTGAGCACTTTTTTAAGTGGTTGCCAGGAAATCAGCCCAGAACACCACTGCTTGACCAGTTTTAGTGTGGGGGAGGGGACGCCTTCTCTCTCTCTCTCTCTCTGTCCGGCCAACTGGACAGAACAAGGGCACAAGGAGAGGGGATTAGTGTCTACCCTCTCTCTCCACACCACCCTCACAACACACTGTTCTAGCCAGTGTGAAAGGCAAAGAGAAACTGCCTCACACGGCGCCCAGACATAAAATACTGCAAAAGAAAGAAAGGATAAACACAAGAAAGTCTTCCAAAAGAAGAAGCTGTGTGTGTGTATGTGAAGCGCCAAGTGGTACAGGGGGCTCTGCGCTGAGCTGTTCACCACGAGGTCCGTGGTTCAAGCCCACCAGCCATACCCTCAGCGAAAGGTGAGGCTTTCCATGGCCCAGAAGTGAAAGGTGAGGCTTTCCACGCCCCGGACGAGGTACAGTCTGAGTCAACGCAAAGGGGCAGTTCTCACCTGCTCTACTGGGTCACAATGAGTAAGAGGCAGCTTGGTGGCAGTGAGGAGATACAGCACAGATACACCGAGCATACAGGAGAGCTGAAATCCACAGGCTAAGTGGAGGCTCCATGTCTGCGGGCGCCTGATTTGGGAGTTGGGGATGAGCAGGAAAGGCGGGACAATATGAAGAAAGGGGTCTTTATTTAGCATCTGCCGCTCTCGCCTGCGTGGTGGTCAGGTAGGATGAACTGGACAGCACCCCCCGTGACACACACGCATGGTGCTTTTCACTGCCCAGGCACAGGGGAGAGCTGAGGTGGCCAAATCCCCAGACGCAAACTCACTGCCATCGAATGAACTCTGACACAGAGCCTGAAACGGGGTGGGGAGGGGGTGGCGGGGAGATAAGCAGAAGCACTAAATCCATAAAGATTCTTTACTACCCAACCGCTGCAGAGAGGAGCAGAAGCGGAAGGTTTGGTGAGGGCTATTAATACCTGACCTAAAAGGACAGGATGACCACAGGGGACAAAATCCCTACCCTGCCCCAGAATGCTGGTCTCTGGAGCTCTGTTCACCAAAGTCCAGGCCCTGTCTGCAGAGTATCCCAGCCAAAAAAAAAAAAAAAAAAAAAAAAACAACCACTCTACTCTCAAGTGGATTCCCAGTCAGGCCAAGTAGAACTGCACGTTAGGGCTTATACACCTGCCAGGGACAGCTGCCCTCCACTTCCTCCCAAAGAGCACCCAGTGGATTTGAACTGCTAACCCGGTGGTTAGCAGCCCAACGCATAACCTAGTATGCCGTCAGCGCTCCTCCATGAAATTACACCCATTTTTCAAGGATCAATGGGTTCCTCAGGACTGAGAGACAGACAGGCAGAGCCTCTGAAGCAAGGATCAAGAAGCCCTTTCACCCAGCGCTCACCTAAGGCCAGACAAGGCCGCAGCCACGCAGACCTCCGCAACGGTCTCTTGCCCTCAGAAAGCCCAGGCATTTTTACGAGGTGGGACTGGCAGAGAAAAGACAGGGAGCTTCTCGGGCTAGGCAGGCTCCCATACTTGCTTCCCAAGCCACCAGCAGCGTCCCGGCAGGGCCAGACAAGACTTAACACAGGGGAATTCCAAAGTTTAAGAGGTGGAACTACCTTTCCTTGCCCTGGCTGTGCCAGGCCCTCAGGAACGAAGCAACATGTCCTCCCTGACCCTCGCAGGTCCTTGGCTATGTGAGTGATAACGGCCTCACGCAACAAAAAGTGCAGAGCCATTGGAAGAACCATTCTATCTGCCTGGACCTCAGCGATTTACCCCTGAAATGGACGTAAGAAAAGATATGTGACATTCTTTGCCTGAAAGCTCCTAACTGAACCAGGTGACCTCTTAAGGGCCCTTCCAGATCTAAGATCTTGATGAAAGGAGCAATCTCAGTAGCAGCCAAGTGACCCAGAATCAGCCACTTCCTGTCCCAGGCCCAGCTCGGCTGACTCCCTATGTGAGCCCCAAGCACAGACCACACTTATCACGTAGGGGCCTGCAAAACCCTGGGACTTTGTCTGCACTGCAAACACTGTGGATTGCAAAACCTAGAGGATCATCCAGCCTTCCCAGCACCCTCTCACCTCCAGTTCTAGCTCTTACCTCCACCAGGCTCGCAACACCCGCAGATACCACCCAGCCCGTGGGTAAGGCGGATGCAACAAGACAACACCTCAAAGGGCTGGGATGGCATCATGCCTCTCTGCCTCCCACAACCACCAGGGTTCACAAGCTCCTAGGCAACCCCTCTCTCCTGGAGCCTCCACCCCAGGCCAAGGTAGAGAGGGAAACACTAAAGCCAACTGTGAAAGGAATGATTCCTTCCCAAGTGGTGTAGAAGGTTCCATCGTAGGCTGTGACCTGCTCAGAGCAGCCAGTGCACAGAGAGGGCCGTAGGGTCGGCCCCACTACAAGACACGAAGCCCCTCACTGACCCATGGCGCTACGGGGGACGACACTGGAGACACAGTGTGGGAATTGCTCACCATCTGGCCCCACCCCACAGAGGCAAAACTCTAAGTAAGGGTGTGCAACAGAACAAGGGGAGCAGAGCAAGGGAGTCCCCGGGAAATATCAAAAATAGGCTTTGGAGCCAGGGCGTGGCATTCCCTCAAACTCGACCGGAGAACAAATGAAGTCAACAAACAAACCCTGAACTACTTAAAGGCTCTTCTCTTTTTTTCATTGTTGTTTTCTTTTGTTGCTTAGTTTTGCTCTGTTTTGTTTTTGTGGATATTATCTCTGGATGCCTGGTGGGATAAACAATCTGGAGGAAGGAGAAAACAAGGGAAACAATGGTTTGGAGGGGACATGAGAGAAGGGGAAGTAGGGGAAATGAAGTGGGTGTTAACAAAGCCAGGGACAAGGGAACAACAAATGATCTAAAATCAATAGTGAGGAGGGTGTAGGAGGCCTGGTGGGGCTTGATTAAGAACATTGTAACCAAGAGGAATTACTGAAACCCAAATGAAGACTGAACATGATAGTGGGACAAGAGAAAGGTAAAAGGAAATAAAGGATAGAAGTAGAACACAAAGGACATTTATAGAGATCTAAATACAGGCATGTATATATAAAAATATATTTATATATGATGCTGGGGAAATAGATCTGCATACATATATTTATAGGTTTAGTATTAAGGTAACAGATGGAGAGGGGGTCTCTACTCAAGTATTCCCTCAACGCACTTTGTTCTATTAACCTGGCATTCCATGATGCTCACCTTTCCGACACAATCGCTGCATGCAAAGTGGGTACATAAGCAAATGTGGTGAAGAAAGCTGATAGTACCTAGCTATCAAAAGATACTGCATCTGGGGTCTTAAAAGATTGAAGATAAACAAGTGGCCAACTAGCTGAGATGCAACGATGCCCACATGGAAGGATCACACCAGCCTGTGTGATCATGAGATGTCAATAGGATCAATATCAGGCATCAAAAACCATATCATTGTGAAGAGGGGGATGGTGGAATGGAGACCCAAAGCCCATCTGCAGGCAACTGGAGATCCCTTACAGAAGGGTCTCGGGGAGGAGATGAGCCAACCAGGATGCCTTATAGTATGGATGTATATAGTATAGTATACGACTTTCCTCTGGTTCCTTAATGCTTTCTCCCTCCCCACTAAAATGACCCCAGTTCTACCCCACAAATCGGACCAGACCAGAGGATATGCACAGGTACAGTAAGAGCTGAAAACACAGGAAATCCAGGACAGATGAATCCCTCAGGACCAATACGGACAGTAATCCTACCAGGAGGACAAGGGGGAAGTGGGAGGAAACAGAAGGAACTGATCTCAAGGATCTATCTTTGATCCCAGGGGGATGGAGAACAGAAAAGTAGGTGGAGGGAGATGTCACACAGTGTGAGACATGACGAAGTAATAATAATTCACAAATTATCAAGGGTCCATGAGGGAGAAAGTGAGGAAGGGTGGGAGAGGAGGAGGAGGAATGAGGGAGGGAGGGAACATGAGAAGTTGATACTACAGGGCTCCAGTAGAAAGAAAATGTTTTGAAAATGATGATGGCAACAAATGCACAAATGGGCACTGGGTGGATGGATGGATGGATGGTGATGAGAGTTGTGTGAGCCCCCAATAAAATGATTCAAAAATAATGACAATAACAATAAAATAATATAAATGATGTATTGAATGGTGTAAGAGTTGTAAATGCCCCCAATAAAATCATTGAAAAAAATTAAAGTGGTCTCATAAAAAAATGATGATATAATAAAATAAGACAAAACAAGCCATATTGAGCTGTGATCCAAAAGGTCAGTGCTTCGAAAGCACCAGCCTCCCCGAGGAAGAAGGGCAGTCAGGAAAGTCGACTGAGCCAGGAGTGCCCTGTCCACCAGGACGGCTCAGAGCTGGTCAGTGAGGGTGGCTGGACTTTTGGTCTGCCAGGTTGGGCACTGGGACAAAGAACAGGAAAGGCCACACTAAGCCCCCCACCCATGGTTCTGGTCTTCCTGAGAGACGATGGGGCCCGTGCTGTCAGCTGCACCGTCAGGTGGGTTCCAAACTGAGGACCTCCCCAAAGAAGATGGTCAGGCCTAGCTGCTAAGGCACCTCCGGGGGGTGCCGGCCACCAACCTCTGGGCTGGGTGTGCCATTCACGGACTCCAGAGACTGCGTACCAGTATAATGACTGTACTACCCAACCTCTCGGTCCAGAACCCACTCCTCCCGGGCCCTTCCATCCACGGGAGAACCCTTGCCTCCGCTTCGCAACAAAACTCTCCCTGAAGGCTCTTCCTGAGGGCTGTCTCTCCCGGGATGCAGCCCAGCAAGGGGGCTGGGGGAGGGAAGAGGGCCTAGTGGCAGGGCTCATAGTCCTGGGCCCCAGCTAGACTGTCTCTTGTCACCCAGCAGGAATTAGACAGCGGTGCATGCAGCCTCCTGGCCAGGTCGCCTCCCAGTCCTTTCCTCCGGCCACAATAAATAATGCCTATTAAAGCAGGTCAGCCACCGGCTCCCCCTAGACCTCACTCCCAACCCTCCAAATAAAGCGATGATCCTAAGCAAAGATGATTCTGCTCCAACAGCCACCAGAGCTCGGGTGTGCTTTCTGGGTACCCTTAATCTTGCCCTGGTGGGTAACTCTTTAGTGCCGTTTCCCACCCTTGCTTCCTGGAAGCATCATTGTCAACCATCAGACAACCTCCAATTCATTACGGCCACAAGATTTATGGAGCACCACTAAAGTCCAGGGCACTGGGCTGGATTGTGGGCAGGAAGGAGAGATGGCCGTGTGACTGGGAAGGGCCCACATCCTGCCCATAAAAACGTAAGAGTCTATTAGGAGAGACCATGAAGCCATTGATGGCTCCGTGATGGAAGTTTTGCCTTCCACGCAGAAGACCCGGGTCTGAGGGCTGCACGGTGCTCCTCGCAGGCAGTCTCCAGGGAGCTTTGACAGACATGTTTCAGCGGCGCTCTCAAGCGACGAGGGAGGATGCAGGAGCTAGGAGGATTCTGCCCGATTGTGGAGTCCTCCCTCCTGTGTCAGGAAGCTAACCCCTTGGCAGCTGGTGGCAGGTGGTGCGCACTGTCCAAAGCACTCGGCTGCCAATCAAAGAGCTGGAGATTGGAATGCACCCCAAGGCCCCTTAGCAGAAAGACCTGGTGATCTACTTTCCAAAATCAGCCACCGACAGCCCTACTGCTCTGATCCGACACACCTGCAGCCAACTCCAAGGCCAGCGGTGCTCTTAGAGAAGACATGCACAGAGATGTCCACGATGAAAGGTCAAGCTTTAGCTAGCCCTCTTCCGAGGAGGCAGGGGGTTCAGAGGACATCATGGAGCAGAAGTCATCCAGAAAGGCCTGATGAAGGTAGACATGTGCAACCTTGAGCTGGGAAGGCTTGGCTCTGTGGTAACGAGTGGAAAAGGTTGAGACACACGAAGGAAAGAAGAGAGTTCCATTCAACAGCAGCAATCATGGAGCTGGCTAATGGGCTGAAAGGCTGGTCTAGCATTGTGAACCATGTGACTCCCTGCCCTGAGGAGTGTGGGTTCTGGGGCAGGAGCTGTGGGAGGGAAGAGCAGGGGAAACAGAATGGAATCCAGGGTCCACGGGGCCTGAGCATCAGACTAACTCACACCCCGCTCGGTTTCCCTCTAGCTTCTGCAGCAAGACAGCAGCGAGATACGAGCTCCGCTAGGAAGCTGCGTGCAATGGGCTAAAGTGGGACCCAGGTGGGAGAGACCAGGAAAACCAACTGCTTGCGTGAGCATGAGCGATAAAGGCTGTGAATAGTCAAGGAGCCACAGGGGATACCCAAGGGAGGTGGTGGGTGGCTGGCAAGAGGGCAGAGGCCCTTGTGGAACATGAGGACTGAGCAGCAGAGTCAGGCAGAGTGCAGAACTCAGCTCAGGGCTCATGGAGATCTGGCTGCTGGCAGGAATGGAGTGTCCATTCCAGCAGGCAGCTGGAAAGAAACGTGTGGCCCTCAAGAAAGAAGTTGGAGAGAGACTCTGGACATTATCCACGGGGAGCTGGTTATGGGAACCCCAGGCTTCTGAAAGAGGAAGGGAGGGGAGGGAAGGAGAGGAGAGGAGAGGAACTAACTAGCTGGAGACACTGCTTGCGGAATACCTATGTTCTGGGGTGAGGGCCACACACAACCCACTGTGGGCTGAGCGGCGCGCTGAGCTGAACATGGAGACAGGTTACCCCTCAGACCTTGCCTGTGGAGAGGAGGAGCTGCAGGTGAGGAAAGAGATCCCGAGAGCCAGTGTGCTTAGAAAGAGTTCGGCAAACTCACCTCCCACGTGATTCCATCCACCAGCTCAGAGTTTCAGGAAAGACCAGGAAGCAGGGGGAAGAGGGGCCAGAGGATCAACAGGGCCAACGTTGAAGGTTAAGGAAGATGTAGGGACTTGGAGAGCTCAGAGGTCACCGGTACATAACCTCTGCAAGAACCATGCTGACACTGGTAGAAGACAGGCTTGAGCACCGCCATGACACTCCAGGGGTTTCGGCAGAGCTTCCACACTAAGATGGACTGGGAAGAAGGCTGAAGATCAGCACGGAAAACCCTATGGATCAGAACGGTCCCACCTGGAGCCACTCATGGGGACAATGCGGGACGGGGCAGCATTGTGTTCCACTCCTTGTGGGGTCACCATGGGTTCGAAGCCAAGGCAACAGAAGCTGACAAAACCCACCCATCGCCAGCTCCTTGGAGGGGGTGAGGGGACTGTAAATGAGCCAGCGAGTCCAAAGTCGAGAAGAGTCCATTTACAAGCCCCTAGGTGTGGGGTTTAATGGTACCCCACCTCATTGGGAGGGCTGTGCAGAAGGGAATGCAAACAGAGGGATGTGTTAAAGCCCAGTGCACAGTAAATACCCAGTTTGCTATGATTTACTGAGTTCTTGCTGTGTGTTTAGCACCGTGTCGGAGAGGGCAGGGATGAAGGATCAGCCACAGTCTTTATGCTCACAGAGCTTATGTTTTAACCAGGGAGACAAAACATAACCTCAGAGAGTTTAATAACACATCACTAGAGCTTATAATCAACTGGTGCAGACTGTAAATGCCAGCGACAAAGGAGGAGGAAGCTGGTGAGAACCAAGGCAAGAAGGAAAAGCCTCCAGAGAAGGAGGCTGACTTGAGGAGTAGGTCTTGAAGGCTAGATGGGACAGGAGGGGGCAGGGAGGGGGCGAGAAAGAAGGGAAGAGACGGGGTGAATGAATACCAAAAATAACTGCACTCTCAAATGGACTGGCTTCTTTGAGGACTGGGGTTGGAGTTTGCACAGCTGCTTGTCATGTTTGCAAAAGGTGGAGCATGAATGTGAAAAAAGACAGGTATGTGCCCGGGCTGATGTCCCCCATTCAGCATGGTCCCAAAGTGTTCTCTATAGAGTAGCTGTCTCCTCAAAGTAAGGACTGGACTGAGGACAGGAGTCAGGACAGGCCAGAACTTCAGAGATAAACACCAGACCAGGACAGTCTGGGGAGGTCTTGATCAAGTGCTCAGAGAGGCTGGATACAACCTAGGGGGCTCAAACCTGAGGACAATCACACAGTTTCACCTTCCCCAGCCAGGTTTGTTTTCTAGCTATCACAATTGCAGCTATCCAGCTTTGCCATAGACGAAGCCTTTCAAATGCGCAGAATGTTAGCATGGCATTCAAAGAGTCCCAAGACCTAGCTGGATCTACCCACCCTACCTGATCACCTGGCCTATCCCACCCTACCCCTTCCTCCCAGCACACCAAACGACGTCTGGGCCTCCCAATGCAACTCACACACTGCCGCATCGGTGCTCACTTCTGGACTAGAAAGGACAGCTAATCCCACAGCCCAGGCACCTGTCAAGAGTGGCCCAAATCTGCTTCCTCCTGGAAGGTCTCCCATCAGAATGATTCAAGTGCTCCCCCAGGACCTCACTGATATTATATAACAGCACACACACACACAAGTGACTTGGTAGCACACATGGCACAGAGCTCACCTACCAGCCAGAAGGCGTGACCTAGGAAGAGAGGTCACTCACGGCAGTGAGCACCAGGTGCAGGAGCTCTTCTCTGCACACGGGGTCCCACGACACAACTGATCCAACAGCCGCTCACATCAGAATACACAAGGAGTCATCATATACACCAGCCGACGGATGCTGACCCACAGTCTCGCATGCATGAGGCTGCCTTTCAGCTTCGTTCTGAGTCCTTTCCAACTCCAACTCCAATCCCTTGCCATCAAGTTGATTCCAATAGGAACCTACAGCACAGGGCAGGACTGTCCCTGTGGGTATTCGGGACTGCACTGCTTTACAGGAGACAGTCTCACCTTTTTCCTGAGAAGCCAGAGGTGGTTTCGCACGCCTAGCCTTGTGGCTAGCCTCAGGGCACAACACACACCACCTACCCGAGCTTCTGGGAGTCCTTTAGGGACTTGTTCATATCTCTACACTGAGCAACCACCGAGGACACACGAGGCATTCAGTGTGTGTGTGTGCAGGTGCTCTGGATTTAATACTGAAAGCTATGTCCTCATTGTTCTGTGGTGGTCTTCACACCTCGGGTGGCTGTATTTGATGAGCTGTATTTTTTTAAAAAAAAAAAACAACATAAAATAGGGTCTATGGAACCCCAGGGAAAATGAGTGCTAGCAAGCAGCAAAATAACTTGCTCTGGCTTCTCTTTGAAATATGTTTGTGTGTGCCCTGAGCTAGAATAGAAAGCGTGGCTCTTGGCCCCATCCACCCTCTCTGACAAACAAGCAAACAAAACCCCGGAGGCTTTGTCCAAAAGGTGATATCTGAATAATTCCCTGAGTCACTCACTACACGTTCCGTTCAGGCACCCACCCCTGCCACAGCTTGAAAAGATTCTGGATCAGAACAAGAGTCTTTCATCACAGAACATTCCAGAAAGTGCCCTGACCTCAGTTCGAGCAGTTAGCCAGTTGACACCCAGTCGGTGAGTCAGAATGGTGGTGGACTCCGTGGGCTTCTCAGGGGCTGCTTTTGGGGAATGTGATTACTAGCTCCTTCTTCTGCCTGCCTAGGGATGGACTAGGGATGCTTCCTGAGAGCCAAAGACAACAACAGAACACAAGGGACACAATCTCATGTAACTGGCTTAAGGCTCAAAGAGAGGAAAGATTTACGCCCTTTGCTTGGCCAGACCAGGAGCCGGGCCATTGAAACAAAAACTATATGAGAGCAATTCAAAAGATTTGCGGGGAAATGGAATGAGAGAGAACGCAAGTTTTCCATGCGTGTTCCTTGTAGTTTAAACCCAGAACAAGGTCCTCAGGTGGTCCAATGTGGTGGTCCTTACTCTCAAGATGGGATGACTTGAGCCCATCTCAGAGGGGCAGGTGCAGTCCCCACCTTCACTGCATGGGACTCTTGGGTGATACAATCAGGGACTTGCTTCATCCCTGTATCACCTGCCTGATGCTGGCCCCCTGGGCCACCCCCTCTGCTTCCCCCCACCCCCCACCCCCACCCCACCCCCACCTACGTGTGCCCAGGGAGGCAGGCAGCCAGCCTCACCACGGAACTCCACAGCAGTTCAAAAGCTTCCCTCCTTCTCGGGAGCCCTGATCCCTCTAAATAATGAATTCTTCGTCCCTAATTAATGCCAGGAAGGGGATGCTATACATTTCTCTGTTGCTCTAAGTTACAGCTCGGGAGACACTCTGAGAGAAGAGCCGCCTCTGGCTAAAGGGTCAGATAAGCTAAAATCAATATGAGTCACCGCCTCCAAATCTTTTAAATCACCACCTTCCTCCCCACCATCCCCGAGCCGGGCCCCTGCCGAGGGCATGGAGCAACAGTGTGAAGAGAGGCATCCTTCCCCAACCCAAGAGCTCCAGTGGGGAAAGACTGGGCTCTCTGCTCCTGTAAGCCAGCAGTCTCAGACACCCACAGAGCATCGGCATTGGCTCGAGGACGGTGAGTGTGCGTGAGCCAAGCCGTGAACGTGGCAGCACACCCCAACTGACTGCCCCTCTGCCTTACAGCATTGGAGTCTTTTGCACCATCAGCGTCCGCGGCCACTCTGCAGAGAGCAAGTCGGACGGAACCATTTTTCCCAAAGCAGGTGCTCCCTTCCCGTCTCTGTGTCCCATCCTGGTCCATGCTCACGGCATCTCAGGCGTTTCCATGGAGCTACTGCCTGGGAAATAAACTACCGGCGAGTAGCTAGAAGGATAACTTTGCCACGCACCGACCGTCTGTGGCTCACTTCCTTTCGCTATTCGACTGGACGCAAGCCCCACGGTCTGTACGTGTCACCAACCTAGGCTTCTTCTCACCCTGCCGGGGGCAGTTCAACTCTCAGAACCACGCTTACCAATTAACCAACCTGCGAGTGTCTGCGGGTCCCCTGGTAGTGCAGTGGTTAAAAAGCTCGGCTGCCAAGATAAAAGGTCGGTGGCTTGAACCCATCAGCCACCCTGAGAGAGAAAGATGAGGCCATCAGTCTGCCTTGGGGCCCTGATGGGGGCAGTTCTACTGGGTCCCCTGAAGTCTGTCTAAGTCAGAAGGGACTCAAGAGTCACGGCGTTATGTTACCATTTGTTCTGTTTTTGCTATTAGTTTTTCTTCCATTTTTTGAGGGCATCTCAAAGGGGGTTATGAAAACAGGCTTGTGGTTGTCTGCTCTGAAGTCTCTTAGGACTAGAACTGCCCATGGGTCCCCAGGGCTGTAGCCTGCCTGTGACCAGATCACCACCACCCCTTGCCTCCTGATGAGCCCCAGGTGGGAGAGGACAGACTCGTCTTTCTCCGGAAGAGCGGCTGATGGTTCTGAACCATGGGCCTTGGGCTTCGCAGCCCGACACTTCCACCACGGCACCATCAGGATGGGCGAGAGATGGAAACGAGGAGGGCTGAGGTCCTGTAACCAGACAGGGAAGGTACCTGACGGCCTTACAAAGACGTCGAGGGCACCGTCTCTGCAGCGCCACAGGAAAAGCTGGGGCCCTGGCCTCGGGAAGGACTCTCTGAAGTTGGACCCCACTGCTCAGAGAGCAGTCACAACCCTCTGTCTGCAAAGGAAGCCACGGAGCTGCCCCTCATGAGGAGGGTCATGAGGAGGGGGAAGCCCCCTCGGCCAGCACACCGGATGCTGTCCCGCCTGGAGAGCAGGTCACAGCCATGGCCCACATAACCACCCTGGAGGAAGAGGATGGACTGCTTCAGTGTTCTTCATACCACCATTCCCTGCAAGCAGACCAAAGTCACAGAACAGGGCTTTCTGGTCAACATCCATGTCCCCGAGATCCACATCCCACAGCTGGCTTCTGGAGACCAGCACACCCCAGGCAGGCAGGGAGGGAAGGCAGGCAGGCAGGCGTTATCGCCGGTGAAACCTGAATCAGATTTATTTTTCTCAGGGTTCAGGGAGGCCAGGGCCAACCAGAGCAAGATGCCTCCTTTTTCAGCTTCCTTTTTTTTTGAGACAGAAAAACAAAACAACAAACACCCGTGGCCCAAGCCCTTGCCTGTACTGTGGGCGGCCGACATGCGCTTCCTTTATCCAACCACAAAAAGGCATCAGTGAGCCCCCGAGGGGCCCTGGAACGGCGTCTCCAAGCCAGAGCCCGAGGCTGCTCTGTTGAGGTTAGCAGTTAACCAGGGGCCTGGAGCCCACTGGAGCAAAGAGACCAGGCCCCTCGTTACACAACCCCTGGGCCCTTATCTCCCCAGGGCCACCGTCAGTTTGCAGACATTGCGAAGTGCGAAGACCACAGCCAGACCGGGCCCTGGAGATAGCCGTCTCTGGGCTCGCTATCGGGGAGGCAGGCAGCGCGGCTGGACCGTTAGCCTGAGTTCAGACGTTTGGGTTTCTATTAAAAGCCAGACGAGAGGCGGGTAACAGTCCTGGAGACCAGCTTTGGAGTGTCACTTCCTTTGATCCTGACAGCTGAAACCCACCTCACCCCAGCCCAGCCCTGGTCGCTCTCCTGGCCACGAGGCGGGGTGCAGAGTCAAATCACGCCCTATGCGCCTCTTCAGACTCCTGGGGGAAGCAAAGCAAGCACCCAGGGGTGGGAGTGGGGTGGCGGCAGGGCCCAGGGTGGGCGGGGGTAAGATCAGTGTCTTGTCGCTCAGAGCCCTGAACCTACAGTTCTCCTCTTTGAATACCTCCAGCAGTTTCCCAAGTCCCCAAACCTGCGACAGTTTCGTGAATGGGGTGGTCACCTTCTTCCTGGAGTCCCTGCATGTCGCCACCCGCTCAGGTTAGCCAGAAGGCTAGAGGGTCCAACCTACTCAGAAGTGCCTCCCAGGAAAGGGTGGTCTTCCCAGTCCAAAATCTCCACTGCTGAGAGCCCTAGAAGTTCTACCCAGACACCCCAAAACGGGGGGGGGGGGCTGGCTGGGAAGTGTCCAGTGTAATAAGGTCTGAACTCATCCGGCTGGGCCACATGCTCACCCCCTGTGAATGAAGAGGAAAAGATGGCTGTCTGTGGTTTGAGAAGTTGGCATGAGAAGGCGAACTTAGCGCTGCTCCACTTCACACCCGTGTCCTGCCTCTGCATTCCTTGCGCTGCCTTCCCCATGGCCTAAGCTGGGTAGTCTCGGCACCCCAGCCTGCCTCCCCCACTCATCATCATCTTCACTTCTGCCTGAAGAAAGAAACATCTGCTCCTTCTCTTGGTCACGGTGTTCCTTTTGAAGGTGCCCATCCTCAAAGTCTACATGTCTTTTCGAATCCCCCTGAACGGCTACTTTATCCAGGGTTCGGGCACTTAACCCAACCGCAATGGCACTGCTGTTAGTAAGACAGCTCTTCAAACTCCTGCTACCCCGTGACGAAAGCGTCCAGATGGAAGTGTCTGGACGGCCACCACATTCCCAACCTCCATGATCTGGATCAGCGGTGGCACAGAGGGGCGCCCATCAGGCTGCTGAACCACAAGGCCAATCGCTGGAACGCAGCAGACGCTCCTTTCTGCGCACATAAATGCGCACAACTTCGGGGACACGGTAGGCAGCTCTCCTCTGTCCCAGACAGACTGTTTGGAAGAGACCGGGGTGGCAGTGGAGCCCAAGACCTGACACAGCAGGTCCTCCATCATTTTCTCTTGAATAAAAAAAATGAGCCCCTTCCAGGAAAGTTCGTCTTCCCTCTGCACTCCCCACCCCCCTCCATGCGTATGCTGCATGCCTGCCGTACTCTTCCCGTTCTCTATTTCTACTGTCGCTTTCAACATGCAGGTTTTAAGTAATTTAACTCCTCTGCTCTAATTACAGCTCACCGCCACCCTGTCGTTTCTGACCCACGACGACCCTGTGAGACAGGATAGAACTCACAGTTCCCTGTGGGTCTCCAAGACAGCCATTCTTTACAGAAAAGCTCGTCTTTCTCCCGGGGCATTATATGAGGTTCCTGGATGCTCGAAAATCAGCCGATAGCCAAAAAGACATCAAACCCAGTGGCACTGCATGGATTTTGTGGAACAGAGGGTCCAGGGTTGTGAGTCCTCTCAGAAGGACGCCACCACCTCCTGTCCCGCCATGCAGCAGGCAGAACCTTGAGCTGCACTGCTGAGCTAGGGCTTGGTAGTTTCAACCTACTCAGTAGTACCGTGGAAGAAAGGCCTGGAGATCCATGCTGAGCACACCCAAGACAGCACCACGGAGCAGTTCTCCCCGGAAACACGTGAGGTCACACGAGTCAGAAATGACTCCAGAGCCACGGATGTAGTGGTGGTTTGGGCTTTCAGTCGTTTACTCTTGGTGATGGTGGTGGTTATTCTTATGGTTTTGTTCTGGTTGTTTCCTGTTGCTGTTCAAATTACATGACCCGGAAGGGTAAGTCTGACATCATACTCATATTTTTATTCAAAACCCTCTGGCCATTTGGAGGAGTCTATAGCACTCAAATGGACAAGAGGACTTCAAAAAAAAATTGGTGAGGAAATGGGATTAAAAGGTAACGGAAAGCTTGGCGGCCTCTCGTACATGTGTCAAGTTGGGCCGAGCAGCAGGGAGGTTGATGAGTGCTCCAGGTCCCCCCCCCTCAGCCTCCCCGTAACCCAACATTTGTTCCCAGGTCAGAGCGTATTCTCACCTCCTCCGCTGTGGAAGCTATGAGCGGACCTGGGCAGACCCCGGCAAGTGGGTGGAGGAGGACAGCTTTAAAAGTAGACTGAGAACACGAGACGGAGGTTGGAGTTCCACTTTGCTCCTGGATTGCTGGGTGACTGTGCAAATCACAGAACTTCCCCGGGGCTCTATTTATGGTCCCTAAACAGCGGTTCTCAACCGGTGGGTCGTGACCCCTTTGGGGATCAAATGACCCCTTTTCACAGGGGTCGCCCAATTCCTAACAGGAGCAAAATGACACTGATGAAGTAGCAATGAAAATCATTGTCTGGTTGGGGGGGTCACCACCACATGAGGAACTGTGTGAAAGGGTCTCGGCGTGAGGAAGGTTGAGAACCACTGCCCTAAAAGAAGCATCTTGAAATAAATGCCCACAAGGGTCCTCCCAGCCTAGTCCGGAATCCTGGTCACCCTGACAACCCATGACTGCAGGCAGGTGGCAGGCCCCACGTGGCGAGGGCCAGCCTGAAACCGTGGCAGGAGGAGAGGCAGAAATCACTAGGGCACTTACTGCAATTCCCCCTCTGGGATGTTCCTCAACCCACCAAAACAAATTTTAAAAACTGAGACAGTGAATAATAAGCCAGCCCCTTGTATTAGTCAGGGTGGCAGGCATGATTTGAACATGAGCACGAAGTCAGTAGAAGGAGGGGTGGGGGGGATTGACAAGGGTCTTTTAATAAAGAATTCCTCTCTTTTTAAAACCCGAGTGTGCCCCACCCCCCGTTTATGTCTACTTTCACAGATCCAGTTTGGGAAATGTTCAAATTAGCACAACCTGGCCTTAAATACCGCACGAAACACATAGTAAGCATTCTGCTCTCATGTATGCCATCAATGGTTTCAATGGGGATGACTCATTCTTCCTCTTTGACACTCGGTCCTAAGATGGTTTACTATAAATAAGGCAGCAATGAGGAAAGGAGGGGAGAGAGACCGAGGGAACAGAGGGCTGGTCTGCTGCACACCCAGCTCACCAACCAGCCAGGTCCCACCACCATCCTCAGGTGACGGGCTGGGCAGAGCTGAGTGGTGGCTCATCTAGAGAGGAAAATCTAGTGTCCCTCCCACCACAGGCCAACATCAAAGATAGAGATGAACAATGTTCTGGGTACAGGCCAAGACCGAGGCCAGCATTTTCACATGGGAGTTCCCGTCAGGCCTCCCGGGCCTTCTGAGAGGTGGGCTGGGATCCCGACGCAGGCCTTCAGGCTCTTTCGAGGCATTGGACAAAACCCAGTCCATCCTTGGTGGCCTCAGGCCACGTCTGCCAAGGGCAAGCCACGTTCCGAGCTAACGCACAGGAACTCAGAAGCACGAATGCCGAAACCTGGCAGCGGTGAGAGGTCTGCCCCAGGCCTGCGCCACCTGCAGCAGCAGGGGGAGTCCAGCCACAGCCACTGGATATCGTTAAGCCCCCCTCGCCTGGTGCAAAGAGTCCTGGTGGCACAGTGGGGGTGCACGAGGCCGCTAACCTCTCGTTCAGTCGTTCAAAAACACCAGCAACTCCAATGGAGAAAGATGAGGCTTCTGTTCCCCTAAAGGGTACCCACCTCAGAAACCCACTGAGCAGTTGTATCTGCCCCTTAGGGTCCCCGTGGGTCTGAACTGACTCAGTGGCAGGGAGTTTGTTTCTAGTTTGGGGCTGGAGCCCACCCTCACTCACCCCTTGCTAAGTGAGAAGAGGCGTGCGAATCTGCCTCTGGTCCCAGAGTCGATGGCGGTGCTGACCGTTCACTGTCTGTCCACCCAGCTTTTGTGCCTGAATTAGCAGGACCGTTCCCAAACCCAGCGCTCCCTGAGGGACAGGGCAAATGTGACAACACCCATCGTAATGCATGCCAGGTCATCAACAAATCAAGCATCCCAAAGAATGGACTCTGAACTGCTCAGAGTCACAGCTGCACCTCCCACCGAAGGGATCGTTGGATGTACGGGCATCTTTCGAGCATGCCAACTTAAACGTTATTCGCCAACTGTTTTCACCTAAGGACTACTTGCACGGGGTCAGTTACACCCCCCCCCCCAAAAAAAAAAAAGCACAATTTTTCACTGGCTCCTTTCGCCAGTTTCTCCTCGGGGCCCAAAACAATCCAGTTCCCAACGGCCTAACTCTAAGGGGCCCTGATGGCACAGTGTGGTTACACACTGGGCTGCTAACGGCGAGGTCGGCGGTTCAAAACCAACAGTGGGGGCAAAGTCAGGGATTTCTACTCCCTGGCAGAGTGGTCATCTTGAGAGGCAGCTCTGTCCGGTCCTAAAAGATCGCTGTGAGCCAACATCGCCTTGACCGCTGTGCGTGGAAGCCCTCGTGCTGGAGCCGCGAGGCCAGGCTCTGAAGTGGGTGTCCTTCCTAGGATATCCCACACAATGAGCTATATAAAGCATCACCCCACCACCTCCCCTGAAAGTCCCTACCTGGAGTGAGGACCCAGGCCCGTGTTACTCCTACCATCAGGGTCTCCGGGACTGCGTGCCTGTTCTGCTTCAACTCCTGGTGAGGCTGTCCCAGGAGATGCCCCCTGCTTTACACCGCCCCTTCCGAGGTCTGGCAAGGACCCTAAACAAAGCCCTCGTCTGGGTGCCTGGCTTAAGCAACCAGTCCATGCCCTCCTCTTGAAGGCCCAGACTGTGCATGGACCAGGTGATGGTTGTCTTTTCTGCCACGCCTCTTCCAGAACCCGGCTTGAAGAAGCAACATCGGGGCATTGTAGGGGAGAAGCCTACCTCTTGAAGCTGCCCAAGGTGCAGACGTCCAGGAAACAAGACTTATACACTTTAGGGACCCACGTCCTGGCTTAGAGGGGAGGCTGGAACGACAGCTGCAAACATCACCCCCTGCGCGAACGGTTCACAGAGAACTGCCTGTGCCCGTGCAGGGGCAGGCAGGAGGCTGGTCAACTATTTACAGGATGCCTGGTTTCTCCCATCGGATGCCTCACCCATCTCCTCGCTGCCGTTCTGAAAGCGGGTGCTCCTCACCATCCTTCACCCTGACCTGCCCCCCCCCCAAATCCACCCACTCCACTCCCCAGAGTTTATCTTTGCATATTGGAAAAGCTGGCATTTATCAAGTAATCTACTTCTTGTAGATTGATAAACAGACCACGGGGGTTATCAGGGGGCCTGATAGAGAAAGATAAACAGGAGCCGCTTATGCAAATAGCACCAAGAATGCAGAGCTGATCAGGGGACAAAAGCAGGATTTAGGAGAAGATTCTCCACAATTCTCCTCCACTCCAACTGGAGAGTCCCGGGAGGCCGGCAAAGAGCCCGGGGATGCCTGCCCCCACCCCCACCCCTTCCCAAGCACCATTTCGTTTCTCGATTTTGTAGGTTTGCTGGCGGAATCCTTGGGTTCACAGGCAGCTCGGAAGATCCACTTCCAGACAGTTAGTTAGCCACTGACCCCCAGGGACAGCCGTGCTCTTCTGCTGACACACTTGTGGCCACCACGGGTTGGAAAGGCTGCAGTAACAACCGGCTGCCTGGCTTCTCTTGGAGGGGTGGCAGGCATGTGTCTGCAGACCTGACCTGTTTCCTGGTGACGTGGGGCATGCGACAACGACAGGCTACGTGCCCTTCGATGAAGTTTCTGAAGCGCAGGGCTAACGGTGAGGGAGAGAGGTCAGGGTCCAACTTAGGAGCCAGGGTCATCAGGGGAAGCACGTCCCAGGAAGCCCAGGGGGGCTGTGAGATGAAAACCACGTGGCCTGGGAGACGCAGTCCACCGACGCCCACTGTGCATCTGCCTTTGCGGCCAGAGTCTAAGGCCCAAGCGGCACCTTCTCAAGCCCGCCTGATGGTGCGATGGGCAAGCTCACAGAGAACCAAAGGAGAGGGAACCAAAAGGGCCGTCTGCGAGGGGCAGAACGGGACGCCTGTCACCCCAGGCTGTCAGCTGGGGAGAGAGAGCCCGGGAGCCGAATGACAGGACCCAGGGCTGCTGCGAATGAAAGACTGAATGGAATCGGCTAATTGACACAGGAAGTAAGCACTTACCAGACCCTTCATCCCAACACACAGGACCCTCTGCCCTATCTGGAAGCAATTACGCCCAGTTAACATGATCGGCTGGCCACGAAAATTAACTGCAAACAGAAATATTTTTCACTTTTGCAAGGGGAGACTGCAAAGGTTTGGCCTACCCACCCCCACCCCCCCTACCCTCCCCCCCCCCACCCAGCTCCCCCACCCTCACCCATTGAACCTGGCTGCTAGGTAGTATTTAGCAGTTACTCAACTCAAAAGAACCCCCACTCTGAGAGCTGTCAGGACACTCACACAAAGTACAAGAGGGGATAATGACGACGGGGGGCGGGGGTGGGGCGGCGGGGAGAAGAGGCAGTAGTGAAAGCGGCTGGGCTGTGCAGGCAATGAGGACAGGGGTCAGGGGTACAAGCCGACCCTCCTTGGGTCCTGGGTCCCCACCCTCACAGGTTGGTTTTCCTCACGAGCCACACATGGTGCGGTCCCTGGAACCACTCTACCTGGTGCTGGTGGTGGTGGTAGCGGCGGCGGGGCCAGCAGCTCCACACTGTTCCTTCAGCCATCATCACGCCTCTGCTGGTGGAGGGGGTGGGTGGGGGGAGCGGATACAGGCTCACAAATGCCAGCAGATCCTTAATTTAGGGGACAACTGTCACGATTTGACTTTCCCATGGAATGTTCCAGATTCCCAACCCAACCCTACACATGCCTGCAAAGCAGCTTTCACCTGTTCTGAAGTGGAGGGTGGGGGTGGGGGGAAGCAAAGCTGCTTGGTATTTGAGACGTGTGCCCACTTCCCACACAGAGGGTGGGAGGAGGCTAAGAGGAAGTGAGAGCCTATCTCCCTTGGGTATGTGTGCCCACGAATAAACCAACGCCCCACTCTCCAAAACCCCAAGTCTCCAAGATTCCAACCACTGCCCAGTCTCCTCCTTTCTCTCTGCACCCAGGCTGACAACAGGGCCCCAAGGTTTGTGTGTCTTTTCCCTGGAGCTGCCGTCAGCCTCATCATGCATGCTGAGACCGACAGACCACACTTCAGAAGGGGGAGGCCTGCTCTCTAGCCTCTCCCCTCAGCATCCCACTTTGTCTATCTCCCCTGAGCATGCTGTTCATTTCTTGGTTGCCTGGGGAGGGGTGTGTGTCTGTGTGTGCTTCTGTGTGTTGGGGGTGTAGGTGCTTTAAAACAGCAGCAGCACAGGAGTAACCTTTTGCCAGGCAATCACAAAACAGTTCTTTCCAAAAAGAGTCAGGCAAAAATCTTCCTCCAGGTTGAGGTCAGATGCCCATTCTCTGCCCTGAATCACATGTAGAGCCTCTTCCCACAGAAGGGGGAGAGAGGGGGTTGTCTGCGCGGCCTTCCTTTCATTCTGTGCCAAGGGAGGGCAGGGCACCCGCAGAAAGGGTCTCCCTGTGCTGCCAGGTGCTGTCGCTTTTCACCCCCAGCACGCGCTCCGGCCATCTGGGCGTCATCGACTCAGCGAGGACAGAACGGCTCTCCGCAGGATGCTCCACGTTCAAGGAAACAGGGCAGCAGTGGGTGGGGGTCGGGGAGGTGGGGAGTAGTGGTGCCTTCCACCACCACGGAGCTGCTGAGGGGCAGGGGGCGAGTTCAGAGTCAGATGCAGACTCCAGACACAGCGCTTCCCACCACCCTGCCACGGAGGGCAACCAGACACATGGAGGGAGAAACTAAATGCACGGAGACATCTCACTTCCCAGAGACAACTGCGGAGAGCCTGGTGAGGTTGGGGGGGGGGGGGTCTCTGTTTCCCCTGTTCCCCACACACACACTCCAATCACAGTGAGGCCATCCAGGCAGAGAAACGGTTAAGACCCCCCCCCCTTTCACAGAATAAATCAAAAGTTCAAGGCTGCAACATACCACAATGACTCCCTCTTTACGTGTGACAAGAACCAGAGAGGGGCTGAACTCCCAGGCATCCTGCGAGGGGTCTCACCGGCCAGCACGGGTTACGCCGCCAGGGTCAGGGCTGAGGACCTTTAGCGGCAACATTCATTTCCTGAACAGGACAAGTTCTCCTGACCATAAAGCTAATAGGGACTTCCTCGCATGGCGAGCAACGGCTGACAGGGCTACTTGTCACTGGCCATGCAGGAGGGGAGCGCTGGTTCCCATTAGTGGGCTATGATGCCAGGTGCTACTAATAAGGGACATGGGCAAGAAACAAGAGCCCGCTAAGTTGCCTCTCGGACTCTGGAAGTAATCAAGCCTGGACTTTGGGGCTGGGGAGGGACTCTCCTCCGGGGAGGGGGGAGGGGTTAACCACAGCAGACCCTGGGCAGCACCTAACCTGCTGAATGGCTTAAATAAATACATTTCAAACAATCCCCCTGCATTTCCTCCAGCTGCCATAAATGACACCACCCCACCAAATTAACACTCGCAGTGCTTCCCCCCCAGCCCTCCAGGCCTGATGGCTCCCTCAGAGGGTCATTATGGTCCGGACACATCTGCTTCTCACTATGCCAGGCAGAGTCATGCCAAGGAGACTAATGGCATTAAGGTGGAAACTCTGCTAATCCACTTAGGGACTATCACCAGGCGAGGGTGGTGGTGGCCCCCAGCCTGAGGTCTCTAGGTCTAGATTTTGCCCTGTTGGGGTCACAAAAGGAGGGGGTAATGGGGAGGTGGGACCCAATGTGGCCCTGCTGGGGGCTTTATCAATTCAGTTCCTATCTGCTACAGGGACACATTTATAACCACTCTGAGAGGCAGGGGCTAGTCTCCTTCCACAGGAGAGGAAGTTGGCCACAGAGAGAGATGCAAGCTATTGGCCCAACTGATTTCCATCTTGGTAGTCACAGTCCATGCCTGGGGAATTTATGGCTTCTCCCTGGTAGAAGTTTCGGCACCCCTACAAGAGACCTGAGTTCAATTCCCAGCCCAGCCACTTGCGGCTGGGTCACTCCCTGTCGGTCAGCCACAGCTGGCCTGTAGCTAGGACGCTGAGCAACTTTCGGCAGGGTTTCTAACCAGGAATAGGGACTCTTACTTCTCTGCCAATGGTCATGTGGATAGTTATAACCTTGTTCTCTGGCCATACAAAAGCATCAACTGAAAAGCTAACCTGTTGTATCTGGTCAGAGGAACCCGGGGTGGAGTGGAGGGCAGAGTGGTTGTGCATGGGCTGTGATCCGAAAGATCACAGTTCAAAAACCACCAGCTGCTCCAAGGGAAGGAGGTGGAACTTTCTACTCTTGCAAGCAGTTACAGTCTCTGGAAGCCACAGGGGGCAGTTCTACCCTGCCCTATAGGGGTCACTGTGAGTCAGCATTAACTCGTTAACGGTGAACTTGGGAGTTTTCTTGGTGTACCATAGGTCAAACATTTGACTCACCCCTAAGGTTCTGGCTTGAACTGCTTCTCTTTGGTAGGGGCGTGTGTGACATTAGCAGCTATTGACGATTTCTCTGGCCTTGGAATGACTGGCCGCAGACAGGGCATCCCTCATCCCTGCTCTAGACAAAGGCAATAGGAAATAAGGGATGGAGCGCTACTTGCCCCCAACGAGCCAGTGAACGTCCAGGACAGGGGACCACAAGAGAACGGCCTGACATCTCACGGAGGTGGCACGGGGCCAGGTGCGCCTTCTTTGAGTAGAAGGTCGCCACAAGTGAAAGGTCCACCCTCCAGCCGCTGCCAACACCACCCACGACGACGGCGACGACGACACATGCCCTCACTCACAACGAACTCCTGGGAAGTCTAAAGCAGACTCCAGAGAGCAAGAACTCCACACACCACCACCCCCACCAAGCCCCGGCATGCTCCCTCTTCAAGACGCCTGTGACCGGCTTCTCATCGTTTCCGTCAGTCTTGCCGCAAGGCTCCAGGAAGTTCTTTCTCACATCTCACTTGGGTGCGGCCGACTGCAAAGCTCAACAGAGTCTGTTCACAGGCCGAGGAAAATCGGGGTTTGAGGACAAGACCAAAAGCGAAAAACGAATATAGAATTCAGTAGGTTTGGGGCAGCTTTCAAGGTGAAGCTTCCACGCTGACAACAGCCTCCCGATCTCCTTCCTCACAGATGTGGAGAAGAACCTCTCAAAGGCAAAGCCTGACCAGAATGGTTTCTAGATGGAGGCAGCATACGGCCAGAGAGCTTTTAGGTAGAAAGGGCTTTCCGATCCTGTGAGCATGAAGTCAACAGCCGAGAATTATGGGTGCAAACAGGTGTCTTTGTCTCTCCCTTGTTGTGGCGGGGTCTGGGGAGAGTCGGCTTAAAAGGATCATGTCCATAGCAGTAGGAGCCCTTGGACCCAGAACCCTCGGTCCCCAAAGATGGGAAAGGCAGCTAGCTGCATGCTCCGATCTTCCTCCGCTCCCCCCACGGGAGGAAACCAAGAGGCAGAACAGGTGACAGGAAGCTCTATCGTCCTGGTCAGCAGGCTGCCAGCAACAGAAAGCTGTCCATCAGGGGCATCAGACCCCAGGGTGGCTGTCACAGAGCCACCCAGAAAGAACAGTGTGACATGGAGCCCGTGGTTGGGTACAAACCTCAGCACCACCCTGGCTGTTCGGCTCGGAGCAAGTCAACAAACCAACCTCTCTGAGTGTGGGAAATGGATGCCCTCTTTGTGGCCATCTCACAGGGAGGGAGGCCTGAAATTGACAGAGACGCTATGAATTCACTTAACACAGAACCTGGGACGTATGAGGCTCTCAAAACAGAGTTTGCAGAGCCCACTCTGGGAAGCACTCAGAGCTGAGAAGGAGTGGTGGGGAGAAAGGAGAAAAGCTTAAGAACAGGCCCTGTCCCCCAGAGGACTTCGGTCAACAGGTGGGGGTGGGTCGGGGAGAGGTGTCTGTGCCTCACTCTGCTCCCTCCATGGAATTCTGCGGCTGGGCCACTTGCATGGGCATGAGGGCACTGCCTTGGTGAGCCGCCCCGGCACTTGGACCTGGTGGCAGTGGCGAGCTGCCCGGCTAAATTTAATCAAGGGTTGCATGACTCACCAGGCCACAGGTCAATGGGACAAAGAGTACCCTGGCCATAGTGGTATGAGAGATCAACTCCCCCAGAAAGGTCCAGCCTGTGTGTCCGAGAGCTGCAAGGACCCCGCTCCCAACTTCTGCAAGACGGTATGGCTCCTCCACGCTGACCTTTACTGGAGGGCAGCCCCGGGGGGAGGGCCGGCTGTGGACCAGCACGAATCGTGGCTGCTGCCGACCAGTGGACATTTCACCCTGCATGGTTAGCCTCGCCCACTTTCCCCCCAATCCATCTACTCAGCACAGGAACTGGTTGAGTGCTCCTCACACCCCATGAAGAGTAAACTGCTCCAAGCCACCCTTGGAATGGCTTCTGTTGTGATTCCCATTTTATGGATGAGGAGACCAAGTACAGCGAGGTTAAGTCCCGGGTCACGGGAGAGGCCAGAACTCTTAGCCAGCCAGAAGATTCTGATCCAGATGCACCCATTCAAAAGAGACCGGGTGATGGGGCAACCAGTGCTTCGATGATTTATTTTATTTTCTGACCCCACCAAGTAACATGTCTGAACAAACCACTGCCCGGGACCCGCCATCCTCACAACTGCTCCTCCGCTGAAGCCCGTCCATCACCTCGGGGCCTTCCCCTGTTTCTGCTGCTTCGCCCACCCGCCCCCCAACGTTACTAAGCATGGTGTCCTTCTCCAGTGACTGGTCACTCCTGACAAACTATGGAAGACAAATTCTGACCTCTAAGGAGCACTCTGGCCACACTTCTTCCAAGACTGAGTTGTTTGTCCGTTTAGCAGTCCACGGTACTAAAGAGATTCTTCCCCAGTTCCATAACTCAAATGCTTTCCTCATTTAATCCCTAATTCTCACATGTCAGGCGCCCCTGAATCCTCAAAGTGACAACCTTGCTTTCCAATGCCCTACGGAGGCCCTGTGTGGCAGACCCACCTCACGCAGCACGTCTTTGCACGTCTTTAGAAAACAACTTGTTATGAAAAAGTCAGGTAGCCTCCAACAGGCAACGTGGGCTACATTCGGACTCCATGGTTCAAACTTGCATCCTGATACTTTGGCTCCTGGACTTGTTTTGAAGTCCACAATAAAGCGCGCACACCCACATGCAATTCAAGTGATTGGAAATGCTTCCCTCCTGAGTTAGCAAGAAGTCTAAGAACTGTGAATGGAACGTAACTTCAACAGTTGAGGGAAATCACTGACTTAAAGAGTCATAACTAGTTTTCCCAGAACCAGTGGGGCGGGGGGGAGAGGCGGGTGATGCTGAACGATGCATCTTTCCACTTGCTGCCACAGACCGCCCCATCTGAGTGACAGCAGCAGATGGAAACGAGACTTTTCACTCAGCTGGAAAGCAGGCAACTCTCCTCTATGGGATAGCAAAGAAAAGAGTACCTTGTTTTTTGTTTTTTGTTTTTTTAATTTCTAGGAGTGAAAGAAAGAACATAGCACAAATAGGTGTGTGCACCCCCATGTGCATGGCAGCACTGGGCCCAACAGCAAGAGGGCGGAAATCACCAACCTGCCCATGGGTGGAAAAAAAAAAAACGGAGAGCCCTCGGTGTGCACCCACAATGGAACACCACGTGTCGCCTAAGCAACAGTGCCGGTCATGCTGTGACACACCTCAGGACACCCATGACAGTGAAGGAGCACATGCTGAGGGACACAAAAGGAACAAGACTGCACGAGAATGCCGCTATTTTTATGTCATTCTTCTAAAGCTTACAAATCACAAGAAAAAACCGGACTTTGCCAGTTACCTGGGGTGGGATAGGGAAGGAGGTAAGAGGAAGGGAGGGAAACGGAAGGCAATGTCCCACAAGAGGGAGTGGGCAAAGAAAGTGGGGAGGGGGGAGCAGGACAAGACACTGAGAGGCTTGATTCATTATGACACGCAAAGACGGTGTTCTGATCCGTGAACCTTCACCTCTGAAAAACAGACACGAAGCTCACTGCCGTCCGTCAAGTTCTACTCCACAGAGTAGAACAGAGTGGAAACCCCTCCGTGGGTTTCCAGGGCTGTACATCGTCACCAGAGCAGAGTGTCCTCTTCTCCTGAGCAGTGACTGGTAAGTCTGAACTGCTGACCTGGTGGCTCACTGCCCAACGAGGAACTGGAACTCCATGAGGCTGCGAAGGATCACCTAATTTGACTGAGCCGCGGTGGCACAGTGGTTGAGTGCTGGACTGCGGCCCACGGGTTGGTGGTTCAAATCCAGCAGCGGCTCTCCAGGGCCAAGGCTGGGCCTCCCACTCCCACCAGAGGGCAGTGATGCCAGCCCCCTCCCCCCCCCCCCCCCAAAAAAGGTTCACCTAATTCATATTGGAAAAGTCGGAAACACAAACAAAGCTCCAGGAGTTTAGTCAGGACCCCAAACAGCCCAAGGACTCTGAGGCAAATGGAAGGACAGGAAGGCCGACTCAGAATAGACAGGCTCACGCCTCACAGACTCCTTGCTTAGCCTACTAAGCTGCCCATCCGGATTCCGGAGGAGAGCAAAAATCCAACTCCCCAAAAGGACTTCATGACGCTCTAAGTGGGTGCCCCTCAAGAAAAAGATGATTTTGTTCACTCGAGTGCTTGTTGTTCGAACAGGCCTCTATTACCTCGTCCAAGTACCTACTTTAAACTAAAGATAACACTATCACAGCTCAGAGTGGAAGGGGACCAGCAATGCTGGCCAAGTGGGAGGTCGCTGCGCTGGGCCCAGAGGTTCAGTCCCCACTGCGAGTGGGGGCCACCGGCCCCCCGTCTCTTCCAAGCCTCTTAGTTCCATAACCAGCTACCTCTCCAAGAGCCTCAGAGGCTTCCAGGAGCCCAGGAGGTAACAAACTTAAGTCATTCATTACCCCCAAAAGGATACTTCCTGGAAATAGAAACAGATTTAAAAAAGGATTTGGGCAAATCTGTGAATGACAGAGCAGCCCATAAATAGCTCCTCACAGAAGCTGGGATACACCTGACCTTTCCGATTGACGTCAAGGAAGAAGGCCACAGCCTCCCACAGTGGTATCTTACGGATGCTGTCGGCAACCAGAGACTAGGTCAGACGGCGCTAGCCCAGAGCAGCAATGCTTATGTTCTTATATGGCCTCGCACGCAGCACCCAGCCACGGGCATGGCAAGGTGAGATGAGCGCCTGGCTCTTTACCCAGGTGTAGCTGTGCCACATTGGGCAGGTCCCTGATGCAATCCAGCACGGTCCGCCTCTGTAAAATGAAACCGATTATCCACAATGGAGCCCTGCTCAGGCAGGTGCTTCCCAAAGCAGAATGTGTCTGATTTTACAAAGGGACTCTCACTCACAACTGATGGTGTTTGTTACATAACAGCCCCAGCAGAGCCCAGGGCAGCACGCTGTAATCAGACACATTAATATTTTTTGCAGCAAAACATATGAATATTCAAAATCAGTGGGATAAATATAGCCTCACGTCAGTCGAGAGCAGGTTTTGCCACTGAAGGGAGTCTGCTGTAAACTTGGGTAAAAGCCTATTCTTTTCAAGAGCTTTTCAGACTTCATAATCAATCACAGATATGGAATGATGAGGGACCTGCAGGGCCCCCTGGGGAAGGCTGAAAAGGTACGAATGGAATGTTAACGGAAAGTGACCTAGCAAAGGAGAAAGCACTACAGTGACAACAGACATGGCTAGTACGATGCCTTTCATTACCATCATGCCACGGCATACCCCTTTCCAAAACAGACCTTGGTTCAGCGCCACCTTAACCTCCTCAAAGTATACCAAGGTCAACAGCTGTTGTTGCTCTACCGAAGACAGAACAGCTGGCAAAGGGTCAGGCTGGACTCTCGCATCTCAACCACACAGTCAAGGCACCCAAGAGCTCACTCCAAGAAGCTTCAGGGAGGGCTGCACATGGGGGTTCTGAGTGCCTGATAGAACCATCCCTCATGGCTCATGGGTATCCCTTCAAGAACCAAGCAAGAGTTCCCACTGTTGCCTATGCACAAGACATATGGCAGCTGATCCAAGGGCTTGCTCCAGAAAACTAAAACTCACTCCATTCTGCAGTACTGAATTCAAGGGAGTATGAAGACAAGGTGGTATGAGCCTAGGGGGACTAGGGGGCTGTAAAGGAGGACTGTGTTGACACTCCAGTCAACCTTATTGTATTTGACTCTGAGAACAATCAGATGTGTCTGGCCCAGATAAGTCAAATGCAGACTGGTCTACATACAGATTTGCCCCCCTTTACAGAGGGGGCATAGCAGGAATGGGGGGTAAGGAGGGGTAGGTTGGGTTGGGGGAAGAAAAGAGGCCATGCCTGGAGTAATGTGGGTCCCACTGGAGCAATCCTTGGGGTCCAGAGCATATTTCTCCACTTGCCTAGAAAACAGAGCTTATCTAGCAGATCTCCTGACCTAATTTCCTACTGGATCATTTAATTAAGCCCTTTAAAAAAAATTTACTCAAATATTGTCTCTAGTCCTTCCACAAATCCAGGGCTACTTTGGACATGGCTCTTAGATTTCTTCATCATAACAGGAGGGACCAAGAGCACCACGGAACTCTTTCCTTCTAACTACTGGTGGCACCATTTGGTCCCCTGCCCACTCTGCACCACTGTGGGATAATGTCACGTGGAAATGGATTGGTTTGATTCCATAACCAACTCTCCTAACTCTCTTATCTCCCACTAGCTCTCTCTCTCTCTCTCTCTCTCTCTCTCTCTCCCTCTCCCTCTCCCTTCTCTCCTTCCTACTACCTATCCTTCCTTCCCTCCCTCCTTCCTGTATTCATCTCATGCCCAAACACCACCAGCCACGTGCCCCAAGAAAGGGAAATGAAACTGCTGGGCACTTAGGCTCCACCAACATGCTAACCTACTGGTCTCTTCAAAAGTTCTACAGCAAAGATATCACTTTGATGGCGAAGGTGTGCCCGGCCCAAGCCGCACTGTCTTCAGTTGCCTCCTATGCATAGGAAAGGTGAATAATAAACGAGTGGGACTGCTGCACGCTCAAAGGATGCAATCAAAGCAATTCAACTCAATGGAACATGTACACAATGTTCAACGGGTGTACGGTTGTCCACATACACAACTAGTCCTCCCTTGGCAACTCTCTCATAATCCGACAGATCACAGCTACAGCAACAGTGAACACCCTGCCATGCTGCACACTAACAGGTGCCTGGCACTAACAAGTGCCCGTGTGTAATACATGAGCAAAACTGGCTACCGTGGGTATGTGTCAACTGGGCTGGACTGTGATTTCCCATCGTGTGGTTATCGCATAATGACGCACCTCGGCAGTTGCACAATGGTGTAGCTGGACCGTTGTGGATGATCACCCTCCATGTGGAGATCTCATGAGGTCATCCTTCCTGGTCCTCGACTGTCCGTTTGGGGATAGCCACCTGCCCTGTGGGGCCTAGCCATGTTGGTACGTGAGGAGCGGGCCCATTCTCACCACCACCAAGAAAAATAAATATTTTTCTTTTTCATTGTAAAGGAAGGCAGAAGGACCCATGTGTTCACACTGCAGTGTTGGCAGCCAACAACGGGAGACTTCCATTGGCTTACTCTGGAGGCGTCATCAGCAAGGACGAGTTGCTAGAAGATGAGATGAGGAGTGGCAAAGGACCAGCAAAGATGAGGGGGAGCCCTCCGTGAGACAGGCCAGTACCATCATCGTGGCAATGGACTCCAACGGACCAGCAGTCATGGCAACAATGCAGGTCCTGCGGCCTGGGATCCCAGGACATCGAAGGTTTCCGTGAGTGGGAGTCAGCGCGATGACCGCTAACAAGACCCAAGTCTCCTGGCATCAAAAGCAATCCTGCAGCCCATCACTTCATTATGCTGTCTTCACAGAGCCAATTCCAGTCTCCCAACACCAGCATCCCCCACTCTGAATTCAGCAGTACCCTTTCCTGGTTGGTTGATTCCTTCCACCTAAAGCATTTGGGGCTGGGGGATGGGGTTGGACGTGGTCAAGGAGCGAGGAGGAAACGGGTAAGTAATACATTCATCCTGGAGCTTTAAGAGTGAGAAAGAGGGGGAGAAAAGCTCCCTGCACTGTCTAGACAGAAGTGAGGGAGGTGTTTTCTAAGGCCTGGGCACACACAGGCACATTTTTTCCCCGCTGGGGTTAGCGCTTATTATTCAACTAGTTATTATTCAGCTTTCCCATGCATAGGAGGCAACTGAAGACAGTGCGGCATGGGCCCGGCACACCTTCGCCATCAAAGTGATATCTTTGCTGTGGAACTTTTGAAGAGACCAGTCAAGAATACTTCAGGTGCCTGACTGCGGAGCGAACAGTTGTAGGATCGGGTCAGGTTTCAGTTCAGACCTCGGAAGGAAGAACTGGTCAGCTCCTTCTGAAAAGTTAGGCACTGAGAACCTGGGGTGCTCCCTGCCACCGGCACGCAGCAGGCACTCGAGCGTCCCCAGACAGTGCCCCTCCACCACAAGCTCGGGAAGCCTCTGCAAGAAGACATGGCAACCATCACGACCCTGCTCACTCCAGCTCAGAGGCAATGGGGACCTTGCAGAGAACGCAGTGATACCAGAGGAAATTACGACGGAGGGCCAATCCTTCAATGTCTGGTGACTGTGTGCTCGTCACAGCTCTAGGGACTTGTAGATATTACTCCATTAATCCCACACCCAGCCCTTTTGACCCGCTCCACTTTAGAGAGAGAATAAAACAAGCTCGGAAAGGCTGGCCCACTATCACGTGCTCACGCCACTAGACATGGTCCCCACCACTGCCCACGCATGCTCTATGGAATGTGACCTGGATGGACGCCCACCTCTCCCCAGGAGGAATGGGGGTCCCACAGAACAGGGGCGTAGCACTCCAACTGAGGAGCACTACCAGGACCCAACAAGACCCCAGGGGAAAATTATTTTCTACCATCCCCACTCTTTTTCACAGACCGCAAATGAAATCAATGATCCACATCCGTTCTGTATGGAGGTGATGCTCTGTCTTATCTCATCGGGTTTGGGGAGGGGGTTTCCTCTTGAGGAAAGTCTGAGCCCAAAGTGACACCACCTCTTTCTGTTTCTGAGCGGTGCAAGCACCAAGAAGACACACCTTGGTGACAGTTATTTTTCACACCCACGGGGGTGGGAGGGAATGGTACACACACCCAAAAAAAAAAAAACCCAAACATCCAACTGACTACATTTCAGCTTAACTCCACTTTCCACTGGGCACCCAAGAACCATCCAAACATCTGGAAGACTAAGGTGCACCTGACAACCCAAACCATGATGCTTTCCATCACCTTGGTTACATGCAAAAGCTGGACCACCAATGCATACAGAAGCCTGAAACAGAAATGAACCCTTTGGATTGTGCTGCTGACAAAAACTATCAGACATGCCGTGGATGGTGGCATGTCAAAAGAATGAACCAACCAAGCTAGAGAAAGCACCCCATCAGAGTGCTGTTTAGATGTGAAGACGGTGACATTTCTGTCTTACGTACTTTGGACATGCTGTCAGCAGAGACTAGTCTACGGAGTAGGTACCCTATGCTTGATAAAGCTGAAGGGCAGCAAAAGAAAAAAAAAAAAAGAGGAAACCCTTCATGAGCCAGACTGGGCTCGTGGCGACGGGCCCTGACTGCGGGTTGGCACAGGAGTGGGCAAAACTGACTTGACCTACCCTAACAGCAACAAGGACCTACAAAGCAGTGTCACCGCCAGGACCAGCTCAGGGCGACTGACTTGACCTGCAGAGGTTCCTACCCCACACCCTCACACTCACCTCTCTACCCAGGCCACAGAAGACGGGGAGGTGGGGGCAGAGTAGAGAGAGAATGGTTGCCAAAGGTGGAGAATCCACCCGAGATGGGCCAACAGCAGGCCAGAAGGTGGGCAGGAAAGTGTTTTCATGGTTGACAATGTACAGCTGCTTCTTGACACCATTCATCCCACCCGAGAGCTAGCCCCAGTCAACTGACACACACATACACGGTTATCACCAATGAATAGGGAAGGAAAATAAAAAGACATTACTGAGCTCTTCCATCTTCCCTGCTCCTGGGCAGCAGGCTCAAGACACCCTGTTCTGTGGGCATGTTCCTCTTCAGGACTGAATCACTCCAAGAGACAGCCACGTGCAAGGCTTCGGCATTGGAGTGGAGTCCAGCTCTGTGTTTTGCTCACTGGGTGACTCTGGGGAAAAGGTACTTTATGCCTGAGTCTCAGAACCCTCTACAGCAGAGAAGCACATGTCCTACCTCTGACCTGTTATATCGGAACTGTGATTCCGTCTAAAGCTCAGTTTCACACTGAGGCAGACGCTACGGGAGAGCTCAGGGAAGGGCTGTTTCACCACGGAGGAAAACAGAAGCCAGGGGCGAGCCTGTGGGAGCCCAAAGGGGGCAGGGCCTCGGGTGGGGCCAGGGATGGGATGAGAACAAGGCTCTGAGGGCTGGGAGGAGGCCAAGGCTCATAGTCTTCCCCCGATTTGGAACCAGCACCTCCTAAGCGTGCTAGCAGGAACAGAGAACTAAAAGGGAGAGGACGCAGTGAGATGATGGACACCCACCAGAACCGAGATCAGAACCTGCTACTTACGCCGTGGCCAGGCAGCCGCTAGCCTGTCCAATGCTCCGGCACCTACGACCGAAACTGCAAAGAGCCGGCCTTGGTGCAGTCCGGGGAGTAAACGCATGTGTGTGGCAATGGGACCATGTCCAGATCCAGGCCGTGAGAGACCCTGGTCCTGAAGCCCACTTCCCTCCCTCCACTCTGGGTTTGAAAGGAGTCACTCACCAGCAGGGTTGAGAAACAACAAAACAGAAGCCTGAAGGCCAACGAGGAGACCAGCCTGGTAAGAAGGAGAGTTTTTACTGCGAGGTTCCCAAGCCCTGTGAAACAGCCTCCTGGTCCCCTCACCCTACTCTGCTCTGTGTGCCCTCCAGGGTGGGGGTGGTCTGATCAACAGCTAGGAGGGCGGGGGTTCTGAAGGGAGTTGGGGCAGGAAGGTTGGCGGTGGCTAGGGGGACTCGCTGAGGGGCCTACCTGTGCTGCTCCACGGCCTCGTTGTCAGGAAGCTCGACCCCACAGACGCTGCACTGCTCGCCCATGGCCCGGCCCTCCGACTTCATGCCCACGGCCAGCTCGCCCAGCTTGCTGAAGAGCTCCCTCTGAATGAAGCCCTGGGGCAGCAGCCCCCCGTAGGTGCTGAAGTCCATGGAGACAGCCAGGGCGGGCTGCATGTGGAGGCCCGAGGTCACGGACGACGGCATGCTCAGTACTGCATCAGCCTTGTGGTTGGGCAGCACGGAGTAGATACCCAGGGGCTTCTCAGTCGGGAGCCCAGCATGCTCTGGTCTGCCCGGGGGGATCTGGCCAGCTTCTGCGGAGGGCGGCAGGGGCTCAGCAGTCTCCTCCCGCCCGTAGTGCAGCTCCCGGGCACTGGTAATGACACTGCTCCGAGTCGGGGTCCCCGGCCCCTCTTTGCCTCTCTCCTCGACCTTGTCCCCGATCCCCGCCGAGATGCTGGACTCGGCGACCCCAGGGCTGTCCTGGCTGGGCACCTCATCCACCTGCATCATCTCCGTCTTGACCTCAGCCACCCCAGGGTGCCGCCCACCCCCTGCCAGCGTGGGGTCGTCGGGCCCTGCAGGACGCTGAAGAGTTCCCTGCAGGAGGGACTGTCCAATGGTCATCAAACTGTCCACAGCAGCCTTGGTGGGACTCATGGCTGAAAGGCCAAAAGAGGTGGAGCCTGAAGGGCGCTGGTCCACCCCCAGGGGCCCAGAGAGGCTCTGCCCGGCCACGCTGGCATAGCCACTCTCTTCGCTGGAATGCTTCGAGATGAAGATGTTCTTCAGGTACCGAGCCTTCCGGTCCTCCTCTTCCTCGGCCCCGCCGTCCGCCATGGTGGCTTCGGTGTCATTGTCATCGGAGGCCTGGATGGTCTCCAGGATCTTCAGGCACTGCTCCTCCAGATACTCAATCTCCAGGATCTCGGCCGCGTACAGCAGGTCGTCTAGGTCCTCTGCCTTGGCCTGTAGGGTGGCCGTGTAGGCATACTCCAGAATCTGCTGGAAGGTCTTTGGCGAGAGGAAGTCCAGAGTATAATGCTGGCTGTTGCGGTGGAAGAGGATCTCAAACATCTTGCTGGTGCAGGCCAGCACCGTGCGGTGGGCGTGGAACTCCTGGCTGTCCACCATGATGACCACGTCGCACAGGGTCCCCGCCAGCCGCATCTGGTTGGCCTTGCACAGCAGGCCGGTGGGGTGGCTGGGGTTCTGCAGCTGGATCATACCCATCTTCGTCAGATCCATGGTGCTCCCGGCAGCTCAGGCATGGGGCTCTCTTTCCTTCTGGGCTCTGCGTGGTGGGACGGGGTGGGCTTCTGGGACCAACAAGAGGGGCTAGAGGACAGAGAAGAAGAAGAAACAAGAGAGGGGAATGAGCGCGCAGATTAGCTGCAGCCCTGAAAAGTAAGAATTTGAACGATACAGCAACACCCTCCCTCCCTCCCGGATTTCCAGAGAGTGGGGGAAGCAGTTGAGAAAGCTGCCTTAATTATAAGGCCAGGCCTGATGAGAGGTAACCAGGTCAAACTCTGCCACATTGTATGCAGAATTCACCGCTCAACAGGACAGTCACAGCGAGTGCTGGGAAAAATCACAGCATGCTTCTGAATGTGCTAGGTTTTCTTTAAGTCAGAGAGTGGGGGTATTCTGCACACGGCCAACTCTCATGATGAGGAGGTGCTCCCCCCCCCAAAAAAAATAAAATAAACAAACACACTTATTTAAAATGAACAAGAACATAATCCCCGCCGTTAGTCATCACCCTAAGCACTCAGTTTTGTTCTCAAGATCCTGCACAGCTAAGCTCGCCTTCGAAATAAAGTCTTCCTCCACCTGTCTCACTGGTGGGGGAGGGGGGTCGCACAACAGCCCTGGACCACAGAAAGCAACAGGCACTAAGTTTTCCTTCAGACCTGACCTCTCCACGCAAGCTGGGCTCTTCCAGATCGCACCTCTTGCCAGGGCTGTGTACCCCTGCTAGAGTCCGGCCCGGCCCGATCCCTTCCTCGTGTTCCCTCCCACAGGAGCGCACACTAGTTTAGGTCACTTCCACCTGTGTGGTGGAGCTGTGTAGCAAAGAGTCCAATGCTCCCACAGGGTTTCCCAGACTGGTGGTGTAGCACTGAAGCGCTCGGTTGGCAATTGAAAGATCAGTGGGTCTAACCCACGGGCTGGTCCACAGAGGAAAGAAGTGACCGTTTGCTTCAGAGAACCGCGCCCCGCCCCCCCACGGCCACCCCACCCTAGACAGCCTAAGTTCTCACAGTGGGTAACCGTGGGTCAGAATTCATTTCGTGGCATTGGGCTTGGGTTGGGGACCTGGGTCGTCTGTGTGGGAGGACATCACCAGGTCTTTCCTCCTGTGGTTCCCACAGTGGACCTTCCTTTCAGGCAGCAGCGGAGCACATGAACCACTCGGGCACCAGGGACCTTCTTCTACCCCTACTTAGAATGAATGTGTGTGGCCCCCAAACATGGGCACATGGTGGGGGGGAGGCCAGTGTGAGTGGACACGTGAGGTGCTTCATGTATTCTGACACCCCAAGCACCCAGGGCCAAGAGGCTCTGAACACAAAAAGAAGCCAAGGAGATAGGTGGTGAAGACAGACGGAAGCAAAATCGTAAGAATAACGGACTCCTGCAGCCGGGGAATAGGAGTCCTGGTGAGGAAGTGGGGACACATTGGACTACTAACCTGGAGGTCAGGAGTTTGAAACCAGCAGCCACTCCATGGGAAAAAGATGTGGTCGTCGACCCCTATAAAGAGTTAAGACCCACTGTTTTACAGTTCTACCCAGATTTATAGGGCAGCCATGAGTCGGAATTGACTAGTTGGCAGTGAATTTGGCTGGTTTATAGCAGGGGTGCATTGGGGTATCCGTCAACTGCCAGTGTGACCCAGTGCTGTGTGGACTTTAATGGAGGCACCACTGGTGCTATGGGGTACCTGGGTCCACCCCACTCCGCAACAGGGAAGGGAAGCCTGGGCAGGGAAAGAGACAAAGGGCTCTGCCTACCACGCTGCTCAGGAGCAGGACCAGGGGCTCCAGAACCCTTTGAAGACCACACAGGCACCCCCAACCCTCCGCCTGGGACGGCCACGGTTTCAGTAAACCAGCGGCTGAAAAACAACCCAGGGGTTCTACCTCCCTCTGCCAACGCGGTTGGCCACTGCCTGCAAAGAGTGCTCTTGGCTCCGTAACCCCAAAGCTCACCTAGAAAGGGTTAACAGGGCGCCTGGTCAAGACACTTTGGCTGCCGACGTGAGATGGGAACTGAGGCCCTGACTCGGAGAGCGACCATTCGTTGGCGCCCAGGTACCCCTCGGCTTTCCGGTTTCCGAGAATTAAACAGCAGCAGCCGAAAGAATGGAAGCGTGGCTTCCCAAATTCCCTTCGAAATACAAGCTCCTCGGTCCGAGGGACACCAGGGTGGCCCTGGATCAGGCGTCTCCTTCACCCGCCGCCAGGCGCCCGCGATCGGCCGGCGCGGGCTACGGCGCTTAACCCGGCGGCGCGGGGACAGCCAGCCGCTCACCCGCTAAAGCTGGGGGATCGATCTCGCTCCCCCCGCCCCACACACAGTTCCCAGAGACCCCACGGCGACTTGGAGGACTTCGCCAAACTTGGGGATTCAACTTTTACTGGAGAGCCAGACAGCAGATAGAAAGGAACGGGAGCGAGGGAGAAGGAAAGCGAAAGAACCGGAACCCGAAAGACGAGATTCCGGGCGGGCTGACCCGCGGCGGCGAAAGCGGAGAAGAAGCAGACCCGCCCCGTGGCGACGGGAAAGCACAAAAGCCCCGCAGCCAGTTGAGGGAGGAAAGCGGAGAAGGGGTCTGCGGGCCCTCCCTCTCCAAGTCCAGGCCGTGACCCCGGGGAAGCGATGGGCCGGGTCCCCGGGCTCCGACTGGCGGCCGCCAGCCGCCGGTGTGCACCGCGCCCGAGCGTCCCGGGGAGCCGGAGATCGAGTGAGTGCGGAGCGGAGCGCGTCGGTGCGCTCCAGTGGGTCCGCGGGCCGGCGAGATCGTGCGCCTTTGGAGCGCGCGAGGCTCCGTGTGTGTGCCGACCTGCTGGAGGGCGAGCGTTCGCGATCTGCGAGCGAGCCGCGCCAAGCAGGCATCCCGAACGCATCAGGTGCCGCCCGGGCGTCCACCGAGCGCAGCCAGGAGCGCACGGCGAGCTCCGGGCGCCACAACCGCTCCCGCTGAGAGCCGAGGAGGACTCGGAGTCCTGGAGACCCTACGAAGCTCCGACATGGCTCCCCCTCCAAAAATGGGCCATTTGAGTCCAGGCCAGGGGGAAAAAACCTCACAACGCTTTTCCAAAGAGAAACAACACCCAAGCGCGCCCCAGACCTGGTCTCTCCCGCACCCAGATCCAATCCTCGGCTCCTTGGATCCCAGCCTCCCTGTCGGCCAGCGAATAAACACACAAATAAACCACAAGCCGATCCCGCGCCCAAGCACCCGTCCGCATACATATGAGCACCCTCGGGCTCTCGGCTCCGCCGCCTGCCCCTGGCAACACAAGGCCGCCCAAGCCCGGACCCTCCATTCCGTCCTCAGATGACCACCACCACCAACCCCCACCCCCGCAGCCCGCGGGTCCCCCCACCTCTCACCCTGACCATACCCTGCAGGAGAGCGGCTGGGGGGTGCAGCTGCTCCCAAGCTGACAGCCAGAACTCCCCCCTTTCCAGCCGACCCCCGGGAGGCAGCGGCGGTGGCGGTAGCTGCAGGAGTCCGGAGAGCCGAATCCAATGAGGCACGCGCCGGGCGTCCGAGTGGCCGAAGCGAGCGCGCCCCCTCAGACCTCTCCGGCCCCGTGCGCCGTGGCGCGCGGCGCTCGCGGGGCGGGGCGCCCCTCCCTGGCCCCCCACTCACCGCTGCGAGTCGGGCGCTGTGCGGTGGGCGTGCGTGCCTGAGAGGGGGTGTGTGCTGTGTCGCGGAGGGGTGTTGCTGGGGAACTGTTGCTCTCGGAATCACGGCGGCAGCGGCGGCAGCGCCCGGCAGTTCGCAGTACCCGCTCTCATCGCCCTCAACTCCTCTCTGCTGCGAGGTTAGCAAATCACCACCGGCAGCGGCGCCTCCGCCGCGTCTCACGTCAACGCCGAGCCCCCTCCCCTGCGAGGCCCCGGCGCCTCTCCATCTTTAGTGCTGGCGGCCTAGCCCGGCTCCCTGCCCACAGCGGCCCCCCTTCTCTCCCCCCTCCCGCGCCGGCCCGGCTCAGCCCGCCCACCCCGGCCCTGGCCGAGCCGCGCGCGTCCCCGCCCCACCCCGCCCTCCCGCCCGTCCCCGCGCTCGGCTCTGCGCGCCGGGCTTTGCCTGACATCTAGCTGCCGCCGAAGCCCCGGCGGCCGCCACTTGCTCTCCGAGAGCCGCGGGGCGCCGAGCGGAGGAGAGTCTGGGCGCAGGATCTTCACCAGGGCCAAGAGGCTGCCGGCGAGGAGCAGCCCTCACTTCGACCTCCCAGGTTTCCCTTTGCCCTCCGTGATCCGGCCGCGGAGTGAAGTCGCTGATTGACACCCCCTCCCTCCCCCCGCTTTGCCCCGATCCCGTGCGTGACCGCGCGTCGTTCACTTTCCCCTAGCTCCGGGGCTGCGTCCCTTATCCCAGACAGCGGGTTTAAAGAGCTCAGTTTCCCACCCCCAAGCACATGCCTCCCGCCTGCTGCTCGCCTCCAGGTGGCCACCCAGTGGGCGGAATGGCCCCAGGCTCGGGTTTAAGGTCCCTCGTATGAGAGGATCCACGAGGACCAATCGTCCAGGGGGAGTGGCCCCGTTTTCGCAGCCACCATTTCCAGCGGCTAAGGGAAAACTTTTCTTCCAGCACATTCCTTACCCTCCCTTCCCCTTCTCGCCCCGAACCTTGAGAACTGCGTTTTGCTCCATGCCAAGCCCTCAGTGAGCCAGGGGGCTTGGAGAAGCAAAGGGGGAGCCCGAAAGTAGCCCCAGTCTGCAGGGTAAAGTTGAGATCACTAACCCCAAAGGAAAGCTCTCACGGGAGGCAGAGAGCCCCTCTCCCCTTCTCCGGGCTCCAGGTGAGGAGAGGGGGCGTGACTCAAGCAACGCCCCTAGGGTGGGCGCAGACCTTCAGGAACCTTGGGAGGGAGGGAGGTAGCGGAAAAGGCGCCACAAGGGGCTTCTATCTCGGCGTCCCTGGCCCCACCCTTCGTCCACGACACGTCCGATTTGCAGCGGGGCTCACGAATCAATCACCTCACGACCCGTGCTTCTGGCAAGGCCCCAGCCCGAGAAGCCCCAAGAGCTAAGGGGTAGTGGGAGGTGGCAGAAGCCGCCAACTAGAGGCAGAAATCCGCAGCGGGGCCCGAAGGCTAGGCGGCAGCTAGCTGGGAACTGCTTGGTGTTCTGGGAAGCTGATAAAGGGGGTAGTTCCAAGGACAGAGGCTACCAGACCAGCAAGCGCCTCTCCGGTCCCCAACTCGCAGGGCGAGCGCTCAGACTTTCAGGATTAGGACTTCAGCGCAGGGAGGCTGGGCCGGGAGGGGAACTCCGTCCGATACTGGGTGTACAGCCACACCGAACATGCTGATAAACAGCAGTCCCTGTTTGGACATTTCCTATTTTTTCTAGCACTGGCCTGCCCACGCTGTAAAAGAAGAGGGATTTTTACCCAGTTAAGGTCTGCAAAGAGAGCTGTGGAGCAGAAAAGCGCAATGGGTTAAGCGCTGTGGCTCTGCTGAAGAACGGCGTCATGTGACAGCTTACCATAAAGATGTTCGCCCTTGGAGACGCAATGGGCCACTTCCACCCCGACCTGTGATTCCAGGGCAGTGGGTTGTGCTTGGTAGTCACACTGCTACTCACTAGGGAAGAAAAAGAAAGAACCATTAACCGAGCTTCTGCCCAGATCTGCCACTGAAGGATGCTGCCTGGCAGTGCCCATCTACCTCCTAGACTTCCCCAACGCAGGCAGTAGCAGGAGAAGCACACAACCTGTGGGCCTTTGTTGTTTTAAGACGCCCTTCTTTCTACTCAGACCTACAGCAACCCTGGCGTTTCTCAAAGACAAACCAGCCTTTGACCTGCACCATGCTCAGGGCACATGAGCCATGTGTGTGCCCTGTTGCAACCCCTCTGTCCCCAGTCATAGTGTAAGCGCCTCCCAGCCTTCAAGGAGCCCTGGAGGTGCGTGGAGCTGAGCTGACAACTGAAAGGGCCCTGGTCGGAACCACCCCCCTCCTTCCAGCCACTCCATGGAGAGAAAAAGAGACCAGCTGCTTCCGTAAAAGTTACAGCAGTGGAAGCCCGATGGCATGGAGCGACTTTTAACAGGTCACTGAGTTGGAATCATCTTGAGAGCGGTGTTTTTGGGTTTGGGCTTTCCTGAAGGGGGCTCGCCTTCTGGCACTCTATTCAAGCAAGGTCCTGCTGCTATTTATAAGGTTTTTCACTGGCCAATAGACTGCCAGGCCCTCCTTCCTAAACACAACCTGCCCACCAGGGCTGGCCTTGCTGGTATATGCACTGCCCAGAGCATAGTTTACAATATCATAGCAACAACCAAGCCATCACAGCACGACAGACTGACGAGAGTGGTGGCCCCTGGCCCTAATCTCCCACAAATCCTCAAATCTGAGAAAAAGAGACAAAGGCAGAGACAGAGGCTGGCGGGTTGGTCTCTGGACTCCTCCACCCCATGCCACTGTCACTCTATGTGAAAGTCTCCCTTGCTTCATAAACTCTGCCCATTAAAAAGCCCAGCCCTTGTTAGGAAGTGTTAAAGAGAGATTAATGCCTGGATTTAAGAGGTGGAGAAGGTAACAAAAAGGAGGAAGGCAGGCGAGGCAGTGGGCTGGGCGCCAGCTGCAGACTGACTACATAGCAGTTTGATAAGGTTTACTGGACCCAGATAAAGCAGCAGCAGCTCCCTCACCAAAACTGGCACCACTTACAGCCAGAGAGCTGTCTGTGGGTTCACGGGCAGGCTGATGAGAGTGCCCAGTCAGAGATTTCCTATGACAGCACCTGAAAGCAAACAGGATGGAAAATTACAAAAACAAAACAAAACAACCTCTCTCTCTCTTTCTCTCTCTCTGGTGAATGTCCAGGAATTCTATTCTCTTCCTTTCTCATTTTTTTTGGGGGGGGTGGGTGGGAAGGTGGGGGGTGGGGAGGGTGTAGTGGAAGAGTTGGGCCATGGGTTCTGGAAAGTTATAAACATAAGCGAGATGTCAGTCCTTTGGGGAAGTTATGCCAGAGAACTCCCAAACTAAACTCACTGCCATTGAGTTGACGCTGACTAATAGAAGCTGTAGGACACAGTTGAAACTGCTCCTGGGAGTTTCCCAGGCTCCAACCATTTAAAGAGTAGAAAGCCCAGTCTTCCTCCTTTGGAGCTGCAGGTAGTTTCGCACGCTGACCTTTTTGGACCCAATACGTAACCACTACGCAATTTTCCTGGAGGGAATTCCACATCAGCATCTTCTTATTCCCTCCTCTCCTCCTTTACCCATATGCCTCCACCAGAGGCAGCATCCAGAATTCAGGTTTGGGAAGAGAAGTGTCTGTCAGGTCTCAGGGAATTTGGCAATCCTAGGAGGGGAAAAAAAAAGATTTCTGGTTGGGCTACTGACCACAAAATCAGCAGTTTGAAACCGCCAGCTGCTCTGAGGGAGAAAGGGGAGGCTGCCATACAGTCACCATTTCAGGAACCCAGCAGGGCCAGTCTACCCTGTCCTCTGGGGTTGGTCGTTGGGGGTCCCAATCCACTGGATGGGAGTGAGTTGGGTTTGGATTTGGGGAAGGAAACCTGGTGGTATTAAGAGAGACTGTTCAAACCCACCAGTCACCTCCCGGGAGATGATGCCCTTCCCCCTCTAAGGATCACAGCCTGGGAAACCTCCTGGGACCGTTCTGCTCAGACCTGTGGGAGTGTCTGAGGCAGAATAACTCCATAGCTGGGAGTCTGCTTTCTGACTTTGGAAAGGAAAGACACCGTGGGCATAAGAGTTCATGGTGAGCACTCGATAAATCCAAACGCCTCACCTGTGCTGTTTTTTAGTCTTCCTGGAAACCTTCAGAATGTAGCTAATTCCTTATGAATAATCCCCAAGGATGGTGGCCCTGTGGCTAAGCACTTGGCTGCCAGTTAAAATGTTGGCAGTTCAAACCCATTCCTTGGATCCACAGAAGAAAATAGTTGGCCATCTGCTCCCATGAAGATGACAGCCTACAATAACCGATGGCGGTGGGTGAAAGGGGAGGGGCGTGGGACAATTCTATTCAGTTCCTATACCCGGTCTCTGTAGAGGGCCTCCTCACACGACTAATACTGTCCTTATTTCTGCAGAGAAAATTTAGGCTTGGCGAGGGTAAACACCTCCCTCGTGCCAGTCTAGCTGCCATCGAGTTGATTCTGACTTCCAGCCACTCACAGCAGAACTGCCCCTGTGGACTTCTGAAACTATCCATCTTTGTGGGAGCAGAAAGCCCCCTCTTTCTCGGATTAGCAGCCCAGTACGTTGCTATGTGTGCCACCAAGATAACCGAGCTAATTAAACATCGGAGCCGAGGCTTTAAATCAGACCCTTTGGACAGAACCTTTCAGATCGGACCACTTGTTAACTTCTATATATTGTTGCCTGTCTTGAGATAGAAAATTTCAAGGTGACCCCCTAAAGCCCAACTGCCATCAAATTGATTCCAACTCGTAGCGCCCCCATAGGGCAGAGCACTTGGTTCATTTTAAGGAACCCTGGTGGTGTTGTGGGTTAAGTGCTTGCCTGCTAGCCCAAACATTGGCAGTTCAAGTCTACCAGTTGCCCCCAGAGGGAGAAATGAGGCTGTCTGTTCTCATAGAGACTTACAGTCTGGAAACGCTAGGGAGCAGTTCTCTACAGCCAAACTCACTGTTGATGATTAGTGACCCTTCTCCTGCCCACCCCCCCACCCTCCGTGGTTTTCCCAGGCTGTCGCTGTTTGAAAAGCCTGGTCTTTCTCCCGAGGAACTGCTCGTGGTTTGGAACTGCTGACCATGCAGGGCAAAGCCCAATGTGTGACCACTCCGCCACCTGCACTCCATGGAGCAGTTCTGCTTGGTCTCAGACGTTGCTAGGAATCAGAATTGACTCAATGGCCCTGCGTTTGGGTTCTGATCGTGATCAATAAATCAAAGACCCATACGTTTGTGGCTTAAAGCTGCCTTGCGGTTCTCCCAAACCACATATGAGTGACGCATTGGGGCATTGTCGGGGAGGGGCATAGCCAGTGACGTTCCCGATAGAAATGTAGTCTTCTCAACTCAGAACTTCAGGTTGCCACGGTGGGGGGAGGTGGGGGTGCACCCAGGATAGATTCTGCTTCCACAATTTCCTGAAGATCTTGATCCCACTAGGGACTCCCGGGGGGGCTACAGAAACCCACATCATCCTTTGTGAGAGGAATGGGAGTCCACGCTGCTTCAGGGGCATCCTTCCCATATCTCCTACCCTGTTGCTGGTCAGTTGATGCCGATTACTGGCGATCGCAGGTGTGCAGAGTCGCATTGTTCTGAAGATCACCAGAACTGCCTGCCCAGCAGCCTCCAGGTGCCTTCGAACCACCAACCTGCCAGAGAGCCATCAAGACGCGCCTCTTAGTCTTCTGTGCCTACCCCGGCAAGGTGAGGGGCTCTAAAGAGTGGGAGTTTATCTTTCCAGAGCTCTGGAAGAGAAAAGTTCTTGGCCAGGTGGACTCCTGTGAGCCTTTCACCTGGCGTCCAGGAGTCACCTGTTGTCGTCCTAGGTGCACTTTTGCAGAGCTGTAGATGCAGCTGCACTCCCTCGCCCCTCCCCACTGCACCTGGATGTCGCCGCTTCTTGTTAAAATTGCACTCACAAGTCATCGGGAGTAGACCCACCACCCTAGAAGGACCTCATGTGTCCCAACTGATAACACAAGAAACCACCCTCCCTCCCCCTCCATTTCCTCCAACACAGTCCCATTCACAGGTAGAGGGATGAGGACTCCACCACAGCTTTCTTTGTGTAGGGGAGGGCCTGGGATGGAGGGTTACACAGTTGAGTTGACAACACAGGTATTGCAAAAAGTTAGGTGAGCGTTGGCACCGGTGCCGATATGGACAGGTCTTTCTGTGTGTCTGTCTGGTGGTGATTTTCTTCTTTTGTCTTTTTACCTGAGTTGGCTTTGTTTTGTCTCCATTCCAATCTTTCGTATTGCATCTTTCCATAGCTCCTCAGCATGCTGTGCTGGGAAATCACAGGTGTGCAGTTGGGCCGGTGCCTCTGAGCGTTCCATGCCACCATCCCTCTTTCCCCCAGGGGGACTTTTCAGTGGTGTTGACAAGCATGGGGTTCTCTTCTAGCTACCAAGGACACCTTTCTTTTCAAAGAGTGACCAGTGAGGGCGGAAGGGGGGGTACTCACTCTAGGGCCTAGAGTCGCTGTGACCCCAAGATGGTCCCGATTGGGGTGGGTAAAGGAACCCTTCTCTTCTCTCTTGCTCTCTTTCCAACATATTGCAAATGGTGTGGGGACCTAATGTTGTCAACTGAAATAGCAAATCTGAGTTGTTATTAGTGCAAAGATGCCCTGAGGGGGTCGGCAGTGTGGATGAAATCTGCAGTGGATGTGATGGGGAAGTGTGTTTATAATTATAATGGGATTTAATGTACAGTGGGACCAGATGATGGCAGCCATTTAAAAAAGAGATGCTTAATAAGGGAGGTCCCTTAATGACAGACAGCGGGGCTCAGGTTGTTATGGAAGACACTGGCGGCATCACTGGGGGGGGACAGAAACCCTGCACCAGGTTTTACGGGGTCCCTGGCAAAGCTTTCAGGTGACACACGACAACCATTTTGGTCGGCTATTGGGCATCCTTCCTTTTTTTAAAACAAAACAAAAAACCCAAAACACTGCTGTGTCTGAAAGAGGACAGGTGGACTTAGGAAAACATGTTCTCCCTTCACGATCACCAGCACACATCATGGACGCAAGCACGCAGGCCCCAGGCCACCACTGATGTGGATTGGGGGGGGGGGGTGTCTGTTTTGTTGGTGTTGCTGGAAACAGGCTTTGTTCCGGGGAAGCCAGCCTCCATTTCAAAACCAAGACTTTTGTAGCTGTCGAGGGGTGCGTTTTCCATAGAGTGTGCATGAAATGAAGCAGCATGCCTCCCATTACCAGTAATAGGAGTCCCACAGCTAAATCCCCGGGCACCATGCTGAAAATTAACCCCCAAGTCCTCATTGGAAACCAGGGTTTGTAACACTTTGGTGTTCCTTTAGGGATGGGGGGCGGGCACTAGGAAGAGGAGGCACATGTAACATTTTCGTAGGCTGTTTAACTTTAACCAGTCTTCTGTTTAACTTTCGAGTTAATATTATGGATTTTAATCCATGACACCCGTTTTACAACAGCCCCTCTCCCCACCCCCACCCCCCATAGCTTTGGGCCAAGAGCCTGGGAGGTCACGGGGGATGGAGGTCACGCTCCTCAGGGAAGCTCCCAGCACTCCACCTTCCAGGAACACAAACAACAGGTTCATGTTGCCAAGTGGCTTTATTGTATACAGCGCTTCCCCTGGCCTGACAAACCCTGCTGGGTTAGTGGTTTACACGTTGGGCTGCAAGGTCGTGGTTCAAACCTCAGCAGAACCATGAGTGTGTCTGCCCGCTCCCACCACCACTAACTGCCCCCCAGAGATTTATAGGCTCAGAAATCCTACATGTAAATTTGACAGTTCCAACTCTGCCCTCTACCATCTCTGTGAGTTGAAAGTGGGTTGGGTTTGGGTTGGAACTGAGAGAAGTGTATGCACACCACTCTGCTCATCTCATACCATGGTGGTGATGTCGTCGTCGGCTCACAGAGCATGAGATGGCCCATATTAGAGTCCTTCCGGAGCTGCTGAGCGGCACAGATGGCTAACAGGCTCAGATGCTAGCCGAAAGATTGGAGGTTCAAGTCCACCCAGAGGTGCCTCAGAAGAAAGGCCTGGAGATCTTCCTCTGAAGATTCAGTCACTGGAAACCCTACGGAGAAGCCCGGCTCCACTCTGAGGCACACAAAGTGGCCAGGAGCTGGCGTGGGGCCAGCACCGACAGGTAGAGTCCCAGAGGCCGGCGACTGCGTCCCTTATCATGAAATCTGGAAAGAGACAAGGCATCAGATAAGGAGAAAATGTGAACAGGCTCAGAGCCACCGAGCTTCCCAAGTCAGCGCTCTTCAAAGGGAAGTGGTGTATCAAGGCTACACTGGGTCTTCCTCAATAGTCTGACTTAATGACCAGCAATTTAAGCCAATTATCTGAAAATTATTATAGCAAAACAAACACTGACAGCCTGTGGAGTAGAATCCAGTCTTTGCAGGAATCTTGAAATCTGAAATGAGTCAGTGCCTTGAGGAAGGGTGCGTGGGTGGGGCTGGGCACTCCAAGGCTGGATGGACCTGCACACAGCTGCTCCCACTGGACGGTGAGCTGTCGGCCAGACACCCCCTCCCTCATCATTGTTTCTTCTAGAAGTCCTTGTTGCACCTTTGATGTAATTTTCTGCACCCCACCCCACCCTTTAGGCAAAATTAAGCTCTTCCTTCCCTGTGGTCCCTTGGTCCTGGTTGAATATTTATTACCCTAATGACCACTCTGTGCAGTGTTGATCTGACAGAGCCCATGCTCTCTGACCCTCTCCGCTGTGAGTTTATGGAAAGCAAAGCCTTGGCTCCTGAAGTCCAGCCTCCATGTTCTTGTTCTCCAAGCAGACGATAAACCAGCACCAACTTCCCCTGACTCATTCACTCCCGCCGAATCCCTGTGTGTCAGAGCTTGGGGATCTCTGAAAACCTGTGGTAGATTTTTCAAAAGATCACGTGGTCAGTCTGCGGAGGCCTCTCTCTCTGGGTGGACTTGCAGCGTCCACGTTGTACTGCTTCACGGTTGGACACTTTGACCACCATTTGCGCCACTGCCTGGGGATCCCACGTGCAGAACTGTTGATAGCTGCCATCAAGTGACTGACTCATGCCCCCACCCCACGCCCACGTGCACCCAGGGTTCTCAAGGCTGTGACCTTTCAGAAGCAAAACCTGTCTTCCAGGATGGGTTCAAACCACCAACCTTTGGGCTTGTCGTCGAAGACTCCATCCTTGTGACATCCAACTGTCATAAGTACCAGGTCTAAAATCAGAAAACAGACCCACTGAAATCTGGTTGATTCTAACGCATCGAGCTCCTTTAGAACAGTAGAGGACTAGCCCTGGGGGGTGGGGGGGAGTTCCTGGGACAGGAACTCTTTACAGATCATAAAACCTCATCTCTCTCCTTTGGTGGCCTTGAACTGCTGACCTTGCCCCTTAGCAAGCAGCCCAGCATGTAACTTATCATCCCACCACAGTTCCCTGAGCAGAAAGGAACTCTCTCTGTCTTCAAGTGACCTCATTGAGAGTTGGAGTGATTCAGACATGGGTGGTTAGGGACCTGGAAGCAGTGGGCACTGTGCTTAGACACTCAGAACATGAGTGTTTCCATCAGTGGACTTTCCACGGGAGCGGAACAGATTCTGGGGATTAGGTAGGGACTAAGAACCTTGGCTAAATTTAATTTTTACGGCTCCTTGAGGATATAATTATGTTCTAGTTCAGTTTTTCTTTTTCTTTTTTTAATGTCTCCTTGGGGATCTAGAACCAAGCGACCGTGAACGTCTTGAGAGCATTAAGAAATATTTATTCACATGCATTGGATTGAAATGAAACGAATGATTTGAGCCACGATGCACAGTGGCCTTGCCATCTAATCAATCTCAAATACTCATTGCCCAGGCCAGAGGGGGAGGAGAGCATTTGACCCCCTCTTGGGGACACCAGCCCTGGTAGAAATGCTGCCTGAATCCGGCCCTAGCATGGGAGACGTGCATCAGGTGCATACATTGACAGATTAGCTCCACAGTAGCCAAGGGTGGCAGACTGGCCCGTTGTTTTCCAAGTTCTTCCTCCGCACAAATAGCACAGACCTGGACTGCATGTTCCAGGGCACCTTGCTATTTAGGTGGGCCTGTGGGACTGAGTACTGGCCCGTGTTCTTTGAGCAGAAATCTGTGATGTCACCTCCTGGACTTGCACATCCCAACTACCACACAGCATTCTCTAGGTCCATTCCCTTCCAGAGACCCTGGAGACTGATGGATGACAAAGGCAGAGAGCTAAGATCCTGAATCGCACATTGGAGGAGAGCTGCCTACCGCCTCCCACATCCATCTTGGACCTTCCAGAAAGGGGACATGAACCTTTAATGTCCTACATATGATGGCCAGATCAACATAAATATAAGAGACCAGTTATAGATGCGTTTCAGAGAAGCGGCGGGTATTTTTTTTCGAAGATCACAAGCATTTCATGAGGCATACTTGCGTGTGTGTGCATACGCACAGGCACACACATGTGTGTCATGTACTTTGGACATGTGGTCAGGAGAGGACCAGTTCCTGGAGAAGAACATTCACGCTTGGTAAAGGGCAGGGGCGGCAAATGAGAGGAAGACCTTCAGCGAGGTGGACGGGCACACCAGTGTGGCCGCAACGATGGTCACAAGCATAAGAGGGACTGTGCGGACGGCGCAGGACGGGGCGATAGTTCATCCTGCAGTGTCCAGGGTCTGAGCCGGTTCGATGGCACCTCTCAACCTAGATATCAAACTGCATGTCTGTCTCAGCATGTAGACACACAGCAGTGTGATGACACAGATAAGTAGCTAGACGTATGTACACATGCAGATATGTCCCACGTAGGTTTTGAGACATAAGCATCCACATAATCTCTATGTACACATAGACGTTTAGCTATCTATTTGGAATTCTAACTTGACTGAGTGAGCTTTGTTGATTTTCTTTACCTAAATCTGACCGTCCTCGCCGTGGGCCCTGATATATAGTAGAGTTTGTTTCCTGGGTCAGCTATCATTCCCTTAGGTAATAGTTTGTTTGATTTGTTGGCGGCACAAGGGCCAGGGCGCTGGAGCTGGAATTCTGGCCTTGACAAGGAGCTGCCCTGAAGGCCTCTTGACAGGATGACCCATGTGGACTCACTGTAACCAGGGCCTGCGGAGAAAGAAAGAATGATTCTGCAAAGTCTTAACCCTTTATTCCAACAAGCCTTATTCTTCTCTTCAGCTACCTCATCCATTGACTAGGGGTCAGTTTGGACAACAGCCACGGTGGGTTTCGCCTGTGTCCCCTGCCCCCTGGGGGGTGCTGAGTTCTTATGGTGGTGGTAAGCAGCCTTCCTGCTGGTGGAGGGCATGGTGCGGGTCCATGCGAGGGCTGG
>PVJH01007938.1:0-88754 GCA_004026705.1 Nesogale talazaci | reverse complement strand
ATATTCTTGAGGATGGCTAATGCTTTGCCAGCTATAATTGTTGTAATCGTCACTCTGCATGTTTACTTTTTTTCATTGAAAACTTCTGAAGTCAATCATATTCTTCCACAGAAGATTCTGAGTGGAACATATGAGACACACTAGTTCTCACTCGCAGAAAGCATTTCCTTTCTTTGATGGTCCACTCAAAAATGAAAAAAAAAAAAACACCATGTGCTGGAGTGCCTTCCCTTCACTTCTCACTCTGCCGATGTGCAGTCTGGTCCCTTCCTCTTCCAACAGCACCGTGGCAACTCGGAAGGACCAGCTGATTGAGAATCTCCTGAAGGAGGAACAGACCCCCTAGAATAAGCTCACAGTCGACGGGTGGGTGCTGTGGGCATGGCCTGTGCCATCAGGATCTTAATGAAGGACTTGGCAGATGAAATCGGTCTTGTAGATGTCATGGAAGACAAGCTGGAGGGTGAAATGATAGATCTGCAGCACGGCAGCCTTTTCCTCTGCACGCCCAGAATCGTCTCAGGCAAAGACTATCATATAACTGCCAATTACAAGTTGGTTATTATCACAGCTGGAACACGTTAGCAAGAGGGAGAAAGCCATCTTCAATTAGGTCCAATGCAATGTGAGCATCTTCAAATTCATCATTCTGAACGTTGTAAAGCACAACCCAAACTGCAAGTTGCTTCTTGTTTCTAATTCAGTGGATATCCTTACCTATGTGGCTTAGAAGATAAGTGGCTTCCCCAAAAACCGTGTTATTGGAAATGGTTGCAATCTGGATTTGGCTTGGTTCCGCTACTTAGTGAAGGAGATGCTGGGAGTCCACCCATAAAGCTGTCATGGATGGGTCCTCGGGGAGCGTGGAGACTCTAGTGTGCTGGTTTGGAGAGGAGTTAATGTTGCTGGTGTCTCCCTGAAAAACCTGCACCCTGCTTTAGGCACTGACAGAGATAAGGAACAGTGGAAAGAGGTCCACAAACAGGTAGACGACAGTGCTTATGAGGTGATCAAACTGAAAGGCTATACTTCCTGGGCCATTTGTCTGTGGCTGACCTGCCAGAGTATAATGAAGAATCTCAGGTGGGTGTATCCAACTTCCACCATAATTAAGGGACTTTATGGCATAAACGTCTTCCTCAGTGTCCCATGCATCTTGGGACAGAATGGGATCTCAGATGTGGCGAAAGTGACTCTGACTAGGGAAGAAGAGACCCGATTGAAGAAAAGCACAGATATCTTGTGGGGGATCCAAAAAGATCTCAGTTTTAAAGTCTTCTCTTGTACCAACCACTTCACTGTCTAGGGGTGTTCATGTTGCTTTTGTATCTGCTCTATGGCTAAAGCAGTAAAATTATGATCTAGGAAAAACAATAGTGTCCTAAAGTCAGACCTGGAGATGGGCCATAAAACCTTACAGCTCTATCCTGAGGTGGGTTATATTTATCATGTGTAGTTCTGTATTGGTTAGCGTAAGATTGTTTTCCACCTCTGAAACTCCACTGCCAAGGTGTTTACTGTTTGTGATAGACCTGGTACCTTCATTCAACATGCCAAGTCCAACTTCTTTCCCCAATCACATCTTGCGCTCCAGGGAGTAAAGTAAATCCAGTCTTGCATGTCTTATGCATAACTGTCCTAAAGATCTTATTTTGTATATGATATTTATCTGATAGTGTATTTGTCTTATAATGTAGAAAGAACTACATTAAAAAAATGCGACTATCTGTTCTACCAACTAAAACATCAAATAAACCATGCACAGTGGGGGTAGGGAAGGAAGAAGCATGCTTTTTACTGGCATTCTCCTTAAGAGCTTGGGAAAGACATTAGGCTTAAATATCACTGACCCATTGTACTTCATAGGCACTGGATGGCTGTGAGTGAGTTGGTTAATTTCATTGAACCTCCTTAGCCTAACTACTAAAGTGGGTGAGGGCACACATCTGGCCAGGTCTTGTGAAGATGACCAAGATCAGGGAGCATAGACTTTGCCAAGCTCTGGCTGTCCCGAAGACTGATGCATAGGTGTTTAAAAACCTATGCCTTAAACCAGATAGAATTTCAGGCCCAGGAAAAGAACTCAGCTCTTCCCAAGAGTTTGGCTTTTTATAAAGGGGCACACCTGCTAATGATACTGACAGCAAATATTTATTATTGAAACTAATGAAATAATGATGTTCTGTCCCTCATTCTCTTTTAATCTGTTTGCCATGAAAGTGAATCCCTGAGAGAAAGGTTCGATGTTTCCTAGAATAGTGTATCTATAACTCTACCATGCTTATGAGTCATCTGGAAACTTTATTAAAAGGCTTATTTTTAGTTTTATGGCCCAGTTTTGGGCCTCGCATTCTGTGTTTCTGACAAATTCACAAAAGATGCTGAAGACACCCTGTTAGGGACTACTCTGAGCCCTAAGGCAAAGATCAAATGGACCAATTGCCTATTTTTACGTTATTGTATCCATAGCAATGAGATAATTTTGAAAGTCAAGCTTTAAGGAGAGAGAGAAACAAGAATTTTTGTACTATTTTTTTTCTTTTACATATTAATAATGAGAGCTGAGGGAATCAAACTCTAAAGCAGCAGCAAAGCATTCCTTAGCAAAGAGCTGTTGCAAGTTGCAAGATAAGATGTTAAACTTATTTGGTTGCTCACCAAATAGGAAGTGGCTAGGAAAAGTTCTGCTGGTTCCTCAGAGGAACATCAGAGGGACATGGAGAAAAGTAAGAAGACCTGGGCTGGTCTTCTTAGGACATATGCCAGGGTAAGAGAAAGCATCTGTTCCTTTGTATAACTGTCCCCACTTTGACGCATCTCCCAATTTAACAGTGCAGCTGTAGAGCACCAAGGAAGGAATTAGGTTTTGGATGGAAGGTCCTGATATATATCCTTGAATTTCACCCCAATCCACACACCCCCAACCCCCACATTCCACCCCATATCTCTCCTGGCACCACAGCCATGGGCACTGTGGAAAAGAACTTTGGGTGAGATATGAGGATATTTCACATAAAGTTCATGGGATGTTTAATTATCATTTAATTCCATTTTTCCCACACATTTTTGGAAACACCCTCATTCACCACAATGGATGTGGATAATCTGATTGAGGGAGGGAAGAAATTGTCTTTAAGGAGTGAGTTGATTCCAGAGGGGCAGGTTGAACTCCATGGGGTGGTGAGGAAATCCCATTTGTGGACTGAAGGTGCAAATCGCAGACACTCACAGGACCTGTAGTCCAAAAGTGAGAAAAAGCTACATGTGAGAAGCTCAAGTCCTCTGGTACTCACTTTACAGACATTTCAGCAAAGTCAAATCTCCTCCCAAATCAAGTACCTTGGGCTACAACTGAGCATGGGGAGATACACACATAGACGTTAGTGGGAACTGGAGGAGCTTTTGCATCTAGAACAGGGACTTCCCCCAAGAGTGAAGTGACCAGATTTTAAGCGGGACACCATTGATGGGGATGGGGTGGGGGGTGTTCCTTGGGGGAGGTTCTTGATTAAAAATTTGGTCTATATGGAGGAACAAAAATGTTCATAGAACACAAAAATAGTGTTGTAATATATTTATTTTAATTTTAAAACACTTCAGGACATTGTTAAATTGTTAAAAAGCGGGGCATCTGGTCACATTACCCAAGAGACCCTCTCTCAAACTCTTAGGCTAAGCAGGTAGTTCTTGAACCTGAAGGTATCTGGAGAGGCAGAAGGAAAGCTCTACTGGGAACATGGATTCAGAGAAAATGAAATCATTAGTTGCCAGAAGCTGCTGAGATTGAGAAGACTATATTACATTTCATTAGCAATATGACCCAGGCCCTTGACGTTAGAAGGATGGATATATGAGGGACTTTGAACTTGAGTTCAATTAGAGAAAAGAAACTACTTTTTTTGTGGAACATGGACATAGTAGCAGTTGCAGTCATGTCCTTGTGTGGCAGTTTCACGATTGGGAGTCTAGGGGTGGAGTCTAGCCTGTCAATCTGGAGAAAGTCAATGAAACCTATGTGTAGGCATGGCTTTCTCCTGAGAATTCTGGGAAGTCCTGCGGTATTTCCTAACTGGAGAAGAGAGACTTGATTCAGTCTCTGGGAGTCAGTCTACAGACAAGACAAGATGGTGGCATGCTGATAGATCCTGAGTCCTAGAACCTGGAAGATCCAGAGGAGAAGCCACATAGGCTTCCCCTGATGGAACCAGCTCTCTGGGGCCAGAGAAGCCCGCAGAGAGACCCCTGCCAGCACTAACATGCTTCCACCACCAATGAATACTGCTGATGGACCCTGAGCTCTGGAAATGAGGAGCCATGGGGAGACCCCTGCCAGTGCTGGGATGCGTCTACTGCTGCTGGACACACAAGACTCTGCACCCACTGGCCTATGATAGTCCTGGTATCATTGCACGTGCTTAGTGAGTTGTAAGGAGACTTTATAGACTGGTATCGGACATGTGGGCTAACATCGGACTTATGACCTTGGACTGGACTGGGTTGGGATGCTATTTCAAGGTTCCATTCTTCTTATATATAAACCTTTCCCTTAAATCCGTAAGCATGTTTATGAATTTGTTTTTCTAGTCTACTCAGACTAACACAGTAGAATAAACTTATCGGTTTAGTTTCAGTATCATCTAGTCAATTAAAAACATAAAACCACCTTTTTGATTTCCTTCCACACAGTACTTTATATATACATACTTTCCTAGTGAAGATCTAGCCAGGAATCCTCAAACTTTTTAAACAGGGGGTCATTATACTGTCCTTAAGACTGTTGGAGGGCTGGATTATAGTTATAAAAACAAAACAGAACAACAAAAAAGCCCTACAAATTCACTGCAGGCCCAGGATGAGTGGGCTGTTAAGCAGGCAGCGACTGCAGCAAAAACAAAAACAAAAAAATGGGCAGGCTGGATATACATCCTTCTCTGTGGGCAGCATGTGGCACGTGGTTTGATGACCCCTGAATTCTAGGCTAAAGAGAATGAGCCAGTTCGCAGGGGTGGGGGTGGGGGTTAATACCTAGGTGGCTAGTACACCTGTATTGACCCAATCTAGTCCAGGTGGGCTTAATTCAGCCAGTGGGGTCAATCAGTACCATTGACCACAGCTTCTAGTCGTAGGCCCCAAAAATCAAGTTCCCTCTTTCCCCGCTGCTCTTCCATGGTTCTGCTCTAGATCTATCCAGATTATCATTCTTTGTCTAAAAATTCACTCATGTTGTTTAATTTCTTAATTTCATATTGCGGTGTTAAACTCGAGTTCTTCAAAAACTACCTGTCTGACTATGTGGGCTCTGTTTCAACTCCATTTGCTCATATCTGTATGAGAGAAATCTGATGAGCGGTCAGAAATGCAAAGCAGGAACTGTCAGGTAAATTCAAAGCCTAACTATTTCCACTAGTCTCTGTATGTGTGTTTTTTTTATTTGTAAATTTTATTAATTTTTGCTGTTGAGAATATACACATACACCAATTAAACAATCTGCAATGTATACATTAGTGACACTGGTTACATTCTTGCAGTTGTGCACTCATTCTCACCCATTGCAAAAGAATCGAGATTTAAAGGTAGTGATAAACTCACAACTCTTGCTGTGATCGAAACATCAAATTGTGTGATGCGTGGAGTGCAAATAAAACTGTTAAAACAAACAAACAAAAAAACACTCCCTCTCCCTAGCCTCGGTTATGTCATCCCCGGAGTTCTAGCACATGTTGTGGCGATTTTCAGTAAGGGCATAATCAACTTAGCTGGAATATTAGTCCCAAATAATTTTATTGGCAAAAATAATTACCTTTGACTCATTTATGATCCAATAGACTTTATAAATGCTGATAACTTTCCCTCCAATCACTGTGAAGTTACATCTCTGATTTTCAACGTGTACAATGTCCTAAACCCTGTAACGCTGAGCATGATGTTTTTGTAGCATTTAATTAAATGTATTTAATTAAAACGTATCTGGTACCGAAATTATATTTATGTTTTTAAAATATGTTTTGGTTGTTATATATATTGATAACTATGAAAATAAAGAATAAAAACAAAAAAATTTTCTCTGAAATTAAAAAGACAGGCATTATTGGGCTAATAATTGGGAGGTTCACATCCAAAAAGCATTTTGTTTCTAAAAATATCGCGACCAGAATTATAATTAATCATTGTATAATTAATTATTAATTAATTGTTGCTATTATAATTAATATTATTATTGCCACAACAATGAGAAAGGCTATAAAGAAAACAAGTTTGGAAACTTTTGGACATGGGATTTGCATTTACAAAATGATTTAGTCCAAACTTGCCAGGAAATCAAGAAGTAGAGTTTGAATATTTAGGTTCCACCCTCCCTGTCCACCCCTGCCCTCAGTATCCAAATCCATATTAAAATTAATTTATATCTATCTAGAATAGTTGGTAGTCAATGCTCAGAATAACTCCTTTAAAGGCTAAATTATTTTGATTAAAATCTATACAGATGGGTCACAGTCCGGTTTAATTGTCTTACCTTGTTTTTCTCAATCTAGTTTTCTTTGCACCGAGATCTCCTTCTTTAGTAGTCAAGCCTGCTCCATCACCCTAAAAATATTCTGAACCTGAGACACAGGCATCGAGGTTTGTTTGAGATGGCAGTAGCTTCCTACCCATGTCTTCATTCAGGATTTCCTTCCTTCAAAGGATACTTTGTGTTTCCCTTGCATGCTTTCTTCCCCTGCTCCTATGAATCTAAAATGAATCTGGACTAAAAGTACTTGTTGAGTGGTTATGCTCCAAACTGTAATTTGGACTCAAAGTATGAATATTTTATACTCAAAGAGCTACTGAGAATTTGTAGTCAGTTTTAAAAATATATATAAATGAACACACTCTTTTTTTGTTGGCAAAGGCAGGCTACGGCTGGAAGAAAACAAAAATATAGAACAAGCCTCAATCATTAGACTTTAACCATGAATCTGGGCTTGTGTTTGGGGCTGATTGGGATAGTGGGTTGAGTGTGGTAGTACATAGTGTCCTTTGGAGCAAAGAACTACAGGAACGAAGGGGAACTGGGAAACAAAAACAAAAGCAACCCAAACACTCCCATCCCCATTTGTACCAACCCAAACTTCAGAGAGCCAGTTTCAGAAGGCGCTCTTCACATCCTGGCTGAAATGAGACGTTGGGTTGGAGAGCCAAGCTGCAGATGCCTGTGGGTTCCTTTTCTACAAAAATAGATGGAAAAATAAGCCAGTTTTTGGTAAAGTCTCTTGTAAGCTGGGGAGACATGACTTGTCCCTTTGCTTTTGCTCTGTGCTTGGTTCCAGTGAACTCACAGACTGGAACCGAGCTCATAGGCAACTTCAAAGCAATAAAGCCCAGTTGAAACAAAAAATTAAAACATAGTATGTTAGCATTTCCTTATTTGCTTCTATAAATTTGTAAATTACTAATGTATATTGGTTCAAATGGAAGCATCTTACTCAGCAATCTCATTCAGTGGTGCTTCAGCTTTAAAGAATTAGAAAGGATTTTTTTATTCTACTAACTTTCAAAAAACAATGACCCAGGAAATATCATATTCTCTTTCCTGGTGTCTTCTGTAGAAGAATTATCCAGTCACGAGAAATTTCTGGCATCCATGTATGTTTTTATTGAACCTGATGCATATCACTTCATGTAAAATGCTCTAACCTGAAACTTTTAAAAAAGAGACAATTTAAAGAAAAAAAGAACCTGTCTAAACTTTGATGTGGTGGTTACCAAAATCATGACGGCCCGTGAAATGCTATGTATACTACCCTGTACTTGCTGTAAGTGGCAGCTGTTTGTTCTTTCCATTCAGCAATAATATATATTCTAGTTTCTGACTCTTTAAGTAGATTCAACATATGAGGAGTTGGTAAAAATTCAAATGCCTGCACAATAAAACAATTAGATTTCATTTGAATCTATTTATGTTGACTTTCATTAATAGAAGTCTAGCAATATAAGAGCAGTTATAATCATGCAAAGGAATATTTATACTGTTAAAGAAAGGGATAGTAAGATGCAGGCTCTGAGAGATTTTCATGATGCATTGATTATGGGGAGGGGGGAAGTGAGGGGGAAAAACTGGGATAGTATGCATAGTTTAATCCTATTTGTACAAGAATGGTACACACACACACACACACATATATATGTCTATGCACATAAATTTTTCCAAAGATAATAGATTATAGATACTGGCAGCATTTGAATGGAAAGAAAGAAAAAAATTCACTTTTCATTTTATATCCATTTGTATTATTTTGGGTGCTTAAATGTTCATGTACGCATTACTTTTGTTGCAAGCAAGCATGTTTAAATTATTACTAGCAAATTGTCCAACTATGGCCATGGTTCTACCGGTCCTAAATTAATCCAGACCATTCCTGTTCTCCATCTCACACCCTCCACAGCCGTCTGTTTTCTTTGGCAATCTCCTTTTGGCTGCTCCTTAAGCTTATAAGGGAACAAATCTTAAATTTCTCCATTCCTGTGGTCAGGCCTTCCCTGGCATATAAAAGTCCCTTGAATAGGTCTTCTGTAAGACTATGTAGAGAGACTAATAGTGCAGCTGACTTTTTAATTCCCAAATAATATTCTTCCTTCCTCACCTTTTTATCTGGGCACCATGTAGAAATGCTGATCTACAGAGGAAAATTAATTCTTCATCATTCTGTCCTTCCTCTCTAGCAAATTGGGGATGACAGGGATGGGACTGAGAGATAGGAGGTAGAGAACACACAAGCAGAAAAAGATAAAAGACATCTGACCAAAAGTATTGGGAGTGGCAGAATGTCTGTAGAAGTGAATTCAACAGCCAAGGAGAGTTTAAATCTTAGACCAGCAGCCTTCAGACCCCCAGGCTAATGTTAAACTCCAAGGTCAGCAAACCTAAGACTCTTTCATGCTTGCTTCCTTGTCCACTGCCGTGCAAGACCCACCTGTAGACAGAGCATGACAAGATTCATGAGTGGACCTGAGAGATGGCACCAGCCTGAAATTGGTCGGTTCATAACCTGGAGACAGGCCAGGGACCCCACATCCACTAAGCATTCTAGACAGAGGCATTTTAGTGGCAACTCAGTTGAATCTCCACCTGCTTTGTCATACACGCATTTTTCTTTCCTTTCCAAGAAACTGGGCTTTCTGCTTGCTGATACGTGGCCTGTGAATTCATTCTTTGATTCCTTTTTTTTCGGGAGTGGACTCACTGCCCCTGGTGGGGGTGGGAGGTCCAGCCTTGCTCCCAGAGAGCTGCTGCTGGATTGAACCGCCAATCCGGTGGACCGCAGTCCCACACACAACCACTGCGCCACTGGGGTTCAGCCCCATTCTTTGATTCTTGAGACCAAGAATCCCTCCTGGGTCACATCAAAACAGTTGCAATGGGACTATACAGCAATGAATAAGCCACACTGACTCCCGGAGTGAAGGTAGACTTTGGCTCACAGTTCAAATCCCCTTCATCCCCCTGTCTCACTAGGACCCTGACCTATTGCACCCATTCTCTATTTTGCTTAGTTTTCTTCAACAGAATTCTTACCCTCTGAAATACTCTGGTATGGTCATTAGTTTCCTTGCTTATCATCTGTTTCTTCCTATCGGTAGGATGTAACGACTTCGGGTCTGATTTTTGCCTTGTTTACTGGAGTTATGCCTGGCATATGACAAGCATGTAATAAATATGTGTGAAACAAACAATTGAGTTAAGATGGTGCCTGATCTCCTTGCCTGGCTTCCTATGTGCCAGCAGAATGTGACCCTAAATTTTGCCCCTTCTCTTACTTTTCGCTCTGTCTTCATGTATCAGTTGAAGTGGCATACTTGCTGGACTAACACTTTCCAGTAATTAGTCACCCCAGTTTCCTGGAAATTGCTTCCTAGTCTCCTGCTTCTGCACTGGTCAGGTTTTTACCACACAAAAGAAAAAAAATGCTGTAAAATTAACAGTTTGGAAATTAACAGTTGTTCCCTCTGCCTGTTGCCATGGGGGATATAAAGATAATGGTGACTATACTATTAGGAACACTTCTTTCCATAATAAGTGTATGTCTAGTTCTCATCCCTCTTTTTTGTCTGCATGGACAGCTCTTTTAATATGCTCAGCCTACTATCATGATTGGAGGAGGGACTGATCCCACTGAGGAACTGCTACTTTTTAAAAAGGACTACCTGGTCAAATATAATGCAGTTTGTAAGCCAGGTTATTAAGAAAATGGAAAGAAAAATAATGGTAAAAGGCATTAATGAAGACACAATGTCAATGTAATTAAGTTGAAATAGCATAGAATTATTCACATAATCTGAAATGATCTTACTTAAGCTAGCCTTGTTCATTGACGAGTCACAATTGTAAGCTTTTAAGGGATGGATTATCAATATTTAACTTTCCATAGTGTTTTATTCAAAATTAAATTTACTACTAAAATTTGCTTTGAATCCTGAAGGCTTCATCATAACCATAGCAAGAAGACACAGTCAAACATAGGTATCTGAGGGTGTTTGTTGTTGTTTGGTACCATCAAGTCAGTTCCAACCCGTAGTGACCTGATTCACAATAGACTGAAACACTGCCTGATACAGTGTTTTCTATGCTTGAGTCCACTGTTGTAGCCATAGTGTTACTTCTATGCTCCACACCCCTCAAATCTACCACATTTGATGTCCTTCTCCAGAGACTGGTCTCTCCTAAAAATATGTCCAAATATGTAAGATGAATTCAAGTCATCCTTGTCTTCAAAGAGTGTCTTGGTCAAACTTCACTGTCAAAAGAGACTTAAATCCTCACAAGTGGACCAAAAGGTATCATGATGATAGAGAAAAATGTTGAAGTTGTCAAGGATCGGATCTTGTCTTGCTTGTATCTACAATTAATGCTCATGAAAGCAAAAGTCAAGAGATCAAAAGATGTACTGCATTAGGTAATTCTACTGCACAAGACCTCTTCAGAATATTGAAAAGCAGGTGTGCTTTATTCTTCGTATTGAGTTGTAATCCATACTGAAGGCTGTAACTCCATTTTTAAAGTCATTTCGTTGGGGATTCCTGAAACACTTATCACAATCCATCCATCTATCCAGTGTGTCAAACACATTTATACATTTTTTGCCAGCATCATTTTAAAAACATTTTCTACTTGAGTCCTTGGTATCAGCATCTCATTCCCCCCACCCCAATCCCTCCCTCATGAACCCTTGATAATTTATAAATTATTATTATTATTATTATTATTGTCTTACATTGACTGATGTCTCCCTCAACCCACTTCTCTGTTGTCCATCCCTCTGAGCAGGAGTCATCGGTAGATCATTGTGATAGGTTCCTCTTATCTTCCCACAGCTTTCCCTTACTCTCCTGATATGGCTACTTTCAATATTGGTCCTGAGGGGTTTATTTGTCCTATATTTCCAGCTCTGTACCACGTACATGGTCTGGTCTAGTCAGATTTGTAAGGTAGAATTGGGATCAGTATAGTGGGAAGTATTAAAGAACTAGAGGAAAGTTGTATGCTTCATTGATGCTATACTGAACCTTGCCTCGCTGTAATTTTTAAAAATCATTTTCTTGGGGGCTTGTACCTGGCTGACTACAGTCCATACATACATATTTTGTGTCAAGCACCTTCGCATGCCTGCTGCCATTGACATCAGCTTTTCATCCTTTCCCCTCCCACCCGCTATCCCTTCCCCCACCAACCCTTGATCTGTTATAAATTATTGTTATTTTGTCATATCTTATACTGCTTGACATCTTCCCATACCCACTCCTCTGCTCTCCATTCTCCAGAGAGGAGGTTATGTGCAGACCCTTCTAATCAGTTCCCCTTCTCTAACCCACAGTCCCTTCACCCTTCTGATATCTCTATTCTCACTACTATTCCTGAAGGGTTCATCTGTGTTACCAGTTCCCGTATGTACCTGTGTACCTCTCCCAGTCTAGCTGGATTTGCAAGGTAGAATTGGGATCATAATAGTTGAGGGGAGGAAACCTTTAAGAAGTAGAGGAAAGTTGTATGTTTCATAGTTACTAAATGACACCCTGACTGGCCTGTCTCCTCCCCACAGCCCTTCTGTAAGGGGGTGTTCCAATTGCTCACAAATGGGCCTCGGGTCCCCATCTAGCACTCCCCTTCATTCATAGTGATGGGATTCTTGTTCCCTGGTGCTTGCTACCTGCTCCCTTCAATCCCTTGTGATCACACAGGCTGGTGTGCTTCTTCCATGTGGGCTTTGCTGCCTCTGCCCTAGCTGACCGTTTGTTTACCTTCAAGCCTTTAAGATCCCAGATGCTTTATCAGGCACCATCAGCTTTCTCCACCGTGTTTGTCTCTTTACCCATTTGTCTTCCGGGATCGTATCAGAAGGGTAGGTGGGTACACAATGATATGAGCTTTGTTCTTTGATGCCTGACACCTTATTTTTTTTCTATAATTCTCGATCTTTGTTAACAAGTGTTTCAAGTCCCTCTCACTTTCATCAAGCAAGGGTGTGTCATCTGCATTTCTCGGGCTGTTAATCAGTCACCCTCAATTCCTCATGCCATACTCTTCTTCCTGTCAACCAGCTTCCTTGATGATTAGCTCAACATACAGATTGAATACAAGGAGTACCCAAAGCAAACCAATGCTAGGGTGTTGTTGTTTTGTTTTTTTTTTTGTATTTTTTTATGGGAGGGGAGTTCATTCTACCAGGTCAGACTATTAATTAAGCTTTCTATTTAGAGATTCTGAAAAGTTTGTGCAACACCGTGCAACAGAAGGGTCTGATTTGTAGCAGACAGGGTACTGGTTTGGACATCAAGACAATGCTCCTGCAGCCATCTCAGTGCTTCAGATTTTAGCAAAGCAGCCACAAACAAAAACAACTCAGCATGCCTCTCTTGCCCCATACCCCTGATTCACTTGACCTCACAACATGCAAATTCATTTGTTTCTGCAAATGAAGAGGGACACGAGAGGACAGTGATTTGATGATGTACAAGCGGTGAAGAAAAAGACAAAACAAGGGAGGTACTGTCAGCTATCCAAAAGGATGAGTTTGAAAACTGTTTCCAAGAATGTAACCACAGATTTGACACATGCACTAAGTGTAATGGAGAGTATTTTGAAGGTGATGTATTTGTCAGGGTTCTCTAGAGATACAAAATCAGGACACCAATAATTCTCTCTATATATTTATATAGATAGAAATATATGTAATATAAGAAATAAGCAGTTAACTAATCTATAAAGCATTACAAATGTCTCGGTGCAACTCACTTGCTTGAGACAGCTAGTAGATGGCAGTCCTTCAAGCCTTGATGGCCACTGAGAAGTCCTCTGTAGAGCAATTCAGGCTATCTGGCCACAAGCAGCAAACAGCAAAGCAGGTTACCAACAGTCAGCCAGATAACAGAGTCTGGCAGTCCCCAGTTCAAGAGATGTCTATTCCAGGAGCATGGTGAAGCAGGGCTTGAAGGAACCTCAACTCACAGCAACACAGTCCATGGATTAGGTGTCCACCAAGTAGTATATCTTGGATATTGAGGCACAAGACAAATAAGGCAGTCAGCTGGTCTGAAGGTCCAAGAGCAAGAGAACAAGGACTGGGATCCTCAAGCCATTTATATCTCTGCCCTTCAATTGTTCATTGGCCATGTTGTCACAACAAACCTATCTATCTTCTTTGGCCATGTTGGCACAACAAGTCAACTTATCACAAGTGATAACAGTGTTTTGTAAAAAAAATTAAAATACACAGCTTTGAAAAAAATTCTGGACTTTTTAGGTACTTCCTAAAAAAGTATGGTGAGAGGAAACTACCCTGTCACACATCTTTCCTGATTTTAAACCATGCAGTATTTCTTCTATTCTCACAACTGCCTCTTGAGTCATGTACAAGCTCTGCATGAGCACAATGAAATGTCCTGGAATTCTCATTCTTCTCAAGGTTAACCATAATTTATTCTGATCCAAATAGCTGAATGCCTTGACATAGTCAATGAAGCCCAAGTAGACATCTTTCTGTGCCCAACCAAGCTCCATCTGATATCAGCAATGACACCTGCTGTCCTGCATCCTCTTCTATACCCAGCCTGTTGCGTCTCTCGCAGCTCCTGGTCAGTGCACTGACACAACAGTTGTTGGATTATTTTCAATAAAAATTTTACTTGCGTCCTGAGCCCTGGTGGCGTAAGTAGTTGAGTGCAGGACTGTGGCCCACGGGCTTGGCAGTTCAAATCCAGCAGTAGCTCTCAGGAGCAGGACTGGGTAGCTCCCACGACCATCAGAGGGCAGTGATGCCAAATTTCTTTTTTTACTTACTTATGATATCAGTGACATTGTTCATAATTTGAGCATGCTGTTGGGTCACCTTTCTTTGGAATCAGGACAAATATGGATTTCTCCCAGTCAGTTGGCCAAGAAACTCATTCCAAACTTCTTGACATCGATGAGTGTGTGCATTTCAATTGGTATTCCTTCAATTCCTAGAGCCTTGTTTTGGCTAATGCTTTCCGTGCAGCTTGACTTTTTACCTTCAGTATCATGGGTTCTTCACCTTCAAAATGGTGCAATGTCAGCTAATTCTCTTTGCTGCACTTATTCTGTAGATTCTTTCCATTTTCTGTTGATGCTTCCTGTATCATTTAATATTTTGTCCATAAAAATTTTTCAATATTGCAACTTGTGATTTATTTTTGCTCCTGGAGTTCTTTCAGTTGAAGGTATGCTTTGAGTCTTCTTCACTTTGGGTTTTCTAGCTCTAAGTTTTTAGAACAAACTTAATTATAATATTTGACTTTGTCTTCTCTAGCTGCACTTTGAAATTTTCAATTTAGCTCATTGACCTTATTGGCTTTAGAAACTCTAAAATGAAGACCACATTTCATTCTTTTCTGACATCCACTTTGATCTTTTCTTTCTTTTTGTATTTTTATGGACCTTTTGCTTTTTTTGTAATGTTTTGATGTCCTGCCACAGACTATGAAGTCCTCTGTTATTAGTGTTCAATGTACCAAATCTGTCCTTGAAATTCAAGTGGAATAGACTCAAGGTCATATTTTCATTTTTTTTATTTTGCTTTATTTTTTTCCACTCTTATCTGGAACTTATATATGAGCAATTAATGGTCTGTTCTACAATCATCCCTTGGCCTGGTTTTAGCTGTTGATATTAAGCTTCTCCATTGTCTCTTCCCACAGATATAGTCACTTTGATTTCTGTGAATACCATCTGGAGAAGTCCATGTATACAGATGTCTTTTGTATTGTTGAAAAAGGTATTTGCTATGAATAAGTCATTAGTCTTACAAAATTCTATCATGCAATCTCTAGCTTTAATTCTGTTACCAAAGTCCATATTTTCTTTCTTTTTTTTCACATTGTTTTCCTTTCTTTCTTCTCCCCCCCTCCCCCTCACTTCACAGCCCTAGTGGGAGTAGAAGCCCAGTCTTGCTCCTGGAGAGCTGCTGCTGGATTTGAACCATCAACCCTGTGGGCTGCAGCCCTGCACACAACCACTGCACCACCAGGGCTCAGCCAAAGTTCATATTTTCCAAAGTCTATTTGCTCCTTTTTATTTCCAACTTTTGCATTCTAATTTTGAATAATTATTGTTGTATCTTGATCATATATTTGATGAATTTCTGAATAAAATCATTGGTAGAATTCTTCAATTTCTTCATCACTACCTTTTGTGGTTGGTGCAAAAGTTTGAATAATTGTGGTATTAATTGATTTCCTTGAAAGTGGATAAATAGAACTCTATCACAGTATTGCACTTCACGATTGATTCTGCAATGTCCATTTTGATAATTTGATGCCTTTCCTCTTGATGATATGGGGGTGTTCATGGCAGGACCTATGGATCCGGGCAAAAGGTGCAGAAGGCTCAGGATGTTGCTGCATCTCCTGGAGCGGTCTTGAAGCCACTGGCTATCCGCACCTTTAGGTAGCTGGACCCCTCACTTGCAATAAGACCCCAAGCCAGCTCATCTGACAGCCTTCCGCTTTAAACCTTTGAAACACAGTTTATCAGAATGTTTCCAACTTTCCCAGAGTAACACCTAAGGTCCTGTAATGATTGGACAGTAAAATCCTGTAATGTTATTGGACAGTTGGCTCAGCCAGCTATAGCTCGTTTACATAACTCACAGTGTGGGCCAACTGTTTTTCATGCTGCAAGCCCATCACCATATAAGGAAATATTTGGAAACCAGGAAGTGTGATCTGATTGGTCAATGAAACTTATATAAGCCTTGAAAAGCTGTATTAAAGTTAGATCTGTGTCATTGAGCCAGGTTTCTGGAGCCTGTGTGTACGATTGAAAGTGGCTATGTCTCCCTCACTATCCTGCATGCTGGACCTGCTCCCACATGGTAGTATTACTTCCACCACAGGAAAGCATACGATTTTCTTTTTCAAAATGTCGAATACCACACTAGTTCATCTCACTAATACCTAGGATCTAGCCTCTATGCAGTCCATTCCATTCCAAACCAGCTCCTCCTCAGTCAAAGGTTGAATGTGCCTTGACCGGAGGCACTTGATCCTCCGGCACTCTTTCCAACAATGCTGTGCTCTTAATCATTACTCCAGCTCTCCAAACTCACTTCAACTGAGTCATTGCTGACTCACAATGACCCCTTGTGGGTTCCAAGGCTGTAACTATTTATAGGAGTAGAAAGCCGGGTCTTTCTTCTGTGGAGCTACTGATGGTGCTTTTGAACTCCTGACTATGCAGATTGCAGCCTAAGATATAACCACATGAGGTCTTCAGTATCTGACAAGGTTTAGAAGCTTTGCACCAGGTTTCTAGTGCCTCCTTCCTCCTAAGTGAGGAGTCAAGTCCTTCTCTTCTTTGTCATCTGTTCTTAGTCTAGAAGCTCTGCTGAAACCTGTTCACTTTGTATGACCCTGTTGACATTTGGAATACCAGTGACATAGCTTCTGGCATTACAGCTACATACAAGCCACCACAATGCAACAAAATGACAGACAAGTGGTGGTTAGGATTCTTAGAACTTTCTTTTTTCTTTTTTAGAACTTTCTAAAAGTTAGACCTTAAAGGCATTCTTTGAGCTGGAACAGAGTCTCTACCACTGGTAGGAATGGATATTTTATACCAAATTTAAGTACTTTAAAAATTGTATATTTTAATTATTACTTCAAGTTAGCCTCTCTTTCAATGCTCTATTTTAATATTTGTGTTCCTGCTATTTTCTCTCAACTATTTTGTAGGCAGGGGTATGAGAGCAGCAGGGGTGACAGTCTATTATAAATCCTTCTAATGAAGGAGACAAAAATCACTGACCAATGTTTCCAATGGTATTGTCCTAGTGGGTTGGGGACAGAGACAAGTATATAGCAGGAATAGTTTTTCAATGTAATGGAATGCCACTGATGGCCGTATAAAGACCATCTGGGGTCAATAAAGCACTGCCAGGGCTTAGAGGCAGTAAATTATGTGTGCTGTGTAACAGACTCTGGATTTAGACTAGATGGTGCAACATTCTGATTGCTTCACTTTTGAGCTCGTTGCTTAGTTGCTTATACTCAACTTTCCTTTTCACTGAATTTGAGAATGGAAATAGTAATGTCACAGGGTCTTTCAAATATGTAATATTGAATGAGCAAGTTAATATCTAATAGCATTCTTTGACATAAATAAAAAGTGAAGTCGCGGTCCTTTCTGTCCCTTCCTTATGATGTCTCACTAGTGTGTAATGTATAAAGGCATATCATCCTCAGTTTGGAGCAAAGGTAAGGTTCTATGAATAAGGAAGAGGAGATGAGATAATGTTTCCTAGTCTGCAGACAATCACCAAGTTATCATAACAGACAGAGATGAAGATCATAACAAAAGGGAGATGAAGAATCTAGATGGAGAAAGCACAGCACAGGAAATAGAATGAAAGTTCCCATAAGGGATCTTTGTTGTCTTATGATCCTAAGACAACTCTTCAATTAGCAGTCTATTCATTAATCTTCCTTTTTCTGTAGTGTTCATTGCTACTGTCATCTCCAAAACTTCAAATTGAGTTTTATTCTTTCTTTTTCTTCCTTCCTTCCTTCCTTCCTTCCTTCCTTCCTTCCTTCCTTCCTTTCTTTCTTTCATTTTCCTCACACAGTCAACATCCAACCCATGAGCAATACCTGCTGACCATTCCTTCAAAATACACTCTGCATGTAAACAACTTCCATCACCTCTGCTGGTGCCTCCATGGCCCAAACTACCATTTTCTTTGTCACTGGACTTCTTCAGTAACTTCTAAGTGATCTTTCTGCTTTGATGTTTACTCCCAACCTACAGCAAACCAAGGGATCCTTTATAACTATATACCTAGTCATAGCATTTCCCCCTTTAAAGCCCCCAAAAGACTTAATTGATTCATAATAACATTTTGAAGAAGCATAGATTGATTGACAAATTAGTCCTTAAACTGTACTTCAGAGAAGAAACTCAGATTAAAATAAATATAGGGGAAAAGTCAAGAGCAATTTAGTCACTGTATGGCAAAAGAAGTAGAAAATTTGGGTAAAATCACTCATGTTAAGCATGAGCAAGATTTAAAGTGACAAAACAAGTACATTAATTAACATGAGTGAAAAATCGAGTTATAATGTGCTCTGTTCACTTGGATGTATTCTGTTACAACGCAGGCACCTAGCTAGACACTAACAGACTACTTTTCTCTTATCACAAGACTGAAGGTAGATAGCAATTTGATGTGGCTTAGGGCTAAATATCATCCGAACTCTGGCCCAACATCTCTGAAATTTACCTTAGTCTTCAATTCATGGTTGGAAAATGAACGCAGACGTTCAAGCATCATGTTTTCAATTAGTCAGAGGCAGGAGGTAAAGGAGTGATAAGAGAGACCACCTTTCTCCTCACCTCTCATTCTCTCATCCAAGAAAACTCTTTCCCCCCAAATTTCCAAGCAGAGTGGTCTCCTAGCTCAGAGGTCTATTATAAAACTACTTAACCTATTTGCCTAGTCCCGCTCATCTTAGACTGTTTTCTTCTCTTCACAGGAGTAGAAAGCCCCATCTTTCTCCCACAGGGTGTTTGGTGAAACTGTGAAACTTTTGGCTAGCAGCTCAACCCTATACCACGCGGACACCCAGGTGGCACCTAGCAGCAACAAGACCATTGTATTGATGAGGCAAGCATCCTCTCATTTTAAAACACGTTAGGTTTGTAAATAATAAGTTCAGATATTTTTTTCACACTCTCTGGGAGTGGGAAAAAATGGATCTAGACGTGGCATACAAAGATTAAAAAAAAACAAAAGAATGAACAATGAAAAGCTTGAGCTTACTCTGAGTTAACTAAGAAATAGATCTAAAGCACCATCTTAGTGAATCAATGGGTGTGTGCGAGTGTTTTAAATCTATCTTTAAGACTCTGAATGCAAGCACAGATCATTAGGTTTCTTTTTTAAATTTTGAAGTAAGTAGTAGTTTACATGTCAGATAATTAATCAGATGATTAATTCAACAAGTTAAGCAACTTATCAATCTTTCATTAGCTTACCCTACTTTCTTTGAGTTCTCTTCTACTCCTTGTGAATTACTATCTTCCCCTTGATCCAAGTTAGTACCTGTCAACCCTCTAGCCCAGGGGTCAGCAAACTTTGGAGTTGGAAGAGCCAATTCTCTCCTTCACAATAATTTAAAAATTACTGGAAATCCATAAATATATTTTTAGAAACACATGAAATCAACAGTACTTGAATAAGCTCCCTTAATTTTTTTCAATTTTACTTCAGAGCCACACATACCTACTGAAACAGCAGCATACAGCTCTTGAACTACAGTCTATGACCACTGCTCTGCCCTCTTGCTTCAGCTTTCCTTCTTGCCCTCCTCCCCTCTTTCCCTTGGTATGAAAGTCTTTATCATTTAAAAAGTTTTTCTTTATAAGAGTGGTCTCATACAATATTTGTCCTTTTGTGTTTCTTTATTTCCACTAAAAACAAACAATACGGAATTGACAAATCATTTCTCCAGGGGTTTAGGTTAAACACAAAGAGGTCATTCTGACAGTGAATACAGTGAAAATACCAGGGAGAGGGGAGGAGGGGGGGAGATAGGGAGAAGGGGAGCCACCGGCTGAGATTTACCTCCGCATGATTCTAATTCTAGATGATTTAGATGCAGTCTTTGTCTTGGGTGGGCGCCAAAGCAGACAATCTTCCAAGCTGCATTCCATCCTAAGATCTCAAGATAATAAAGACAAAGCAAACCACTAATGTCAAGATAGGTCACATTTGGGCTGAAATGTCTCAACAAGAGAGTGTTTGGATTTCTAGGAGCTTGTAGCTGATATTGTAATCAGGGTAGGGTTGAAGCAACATAAAGTTCCATTCAAATGATGGTAAATTTAGCATTCATCTAGTGCCATTCTTGAGAGAAGAACATTTTGCCCTTCAAAAAGGAGCTCATTCATCTTGGCCACATTCTTGGTCAGCAGGTATTATTATGGTAAAACCTTGAGTTTATTTAGCATCCCCCACTCTTTGAGGGGAGGTCAAAGCCAGTTGGGCAGTCAGTCAACATCATTTATTTAAGTCCCTTAGTGTGTAGAGCTATGCGTGAAGTCACTGTCTACATCAGTTGCCATGGCTTCCCCCCACAGAAGCACACCTCGGAAGCAGGCAAGCAGCTGGCCTGCCTTTGGAATACACCGCTGCCCGTCTGGTTTTCTGTCATCAGTTATTCTTGTTCACATTGACTCAGCATGGTTACAAACCTCTTCACATACAAACTTGTGGTGACTTTCTTCTTTCGGATTTTATCTCATCTTGACCAGACACAACTGTTCCCCCCATAGCACAGCAGCTTAAGATGTCCACCAAGTTAAAAGCTAGAAGCACAAGGTTATCCAGAAATGAAAAAGACTAGACGCAGGAAGAAAATACACCAATTGTTTTAGTTTAAGAAAGGAAGGAGGGTCTCAGAATTCACCCTTACTCAAACATATTTTCCTGTCTCATTTAGAGGGATAGGCTGGACTGTAGAGAAACACCTCAACTGCCAGTGCTGTATAGAGGGCAACAGGACAGGACACAGGTTGTCGGAAAAGGACTATGTCCCAGCAAACTTTTCTTTCTATGCTGTTAATGATATAAAATTCACATATCATACAATTCAATAGTTCAGTCATATTTAAAAGAGCTGTGCAATCATTATCACAATCAAATTTAAAACATTTTCTTCTTTGTTCTACTTGCTGGAGTTGATTTCCCATCTCCCCTCAGCCACCCCTGCCAAACTCTTAAGAAACTATTCATCCAGTTACTGTCTCTACAAATTCACATATTCCGGATTTCATATACAGAAAAACACATACACAAAAAGCAACCAAAGAGCTCCAACAACAATTAGCAAAATAAAATAGGGAATACCGCAAAAAGAAACCAGGAAACCTTAAAAACTAGAACATATTCAAAATGAGTCAGAAGAGAGACCCAATGACAAGATGTGACATTATAACCTGAGTACATCCATTCTATATAATACACTCTGAATGACAAGCCTATTTTCATCCCGGCCTGTGGTCAAGAGGGACTCTTTGAAGGCTAAATCCACATGGGGGGCATTGACAATTTTTAGTGGCAGAAGAGATACAAAGTAATTGTTCAAAAGTAGAGAATAGAACTAAGAAAAAAGGAAACAAAGATATTAAGCATCACCAAATATTCTACAGCCCAGGGATTTCATCTACCTTCATTTTAATGAATACTTAGTCAGCATGTTGTTTCAGTGTGTTTCTTTAGCTACAACCTTAAAAATCCACAGCAGACCAGACACCCATGGTATGCGGCCAGAGATCCAGGGCAGAGCCCTGGTCTTCCCTTGAGCTAAGTCAGTTTCAGGGACATTGTCAGCTAATGGCAGCAAAATGGTGAAACCTCCCATCCCCACATCCCTTTCCAACCCCAGCATCAGAAGGGTGGCCCCAAACAATCACCAAAAGAATTATGTACAAAATTTTATAATGTCTCTGTACCGGATTTCAAAACAACCAATAAAATACTGGGTATCAATTTAAAAAAAATCTTACTGTCCAAAATAGGCTCTGTTACATATTTGTCACAATGTGCAGTAAAATGTCCAATTTTAGAGTTACTTTTGCCTTTGGATTTCTACATTTGCCCTCATATAACATAGAATACCCAGTAGATTCTAAAACTGCACTCCAAGAAACATTGTTATCTGAAGAGTATTCAAGTACTAAGTGTGAAAACTAATCTCATTGTGAAGTGAATTATAAAATGACAGAAATTCAGTTTATAGAAAAAAACATGTAAATTAATTTGGGGTGTATTATTTATATAAGTAAGTATTCATGTCTTCACATAAATGCTATTGTATTTCTGTGTTTGAGGTGCCTTATTTAGTAATTATCATGAGCTGTGAATAGCAAAGATCCCCCAAATTTCCCATATTAAAAATATCTGGGGGTTATGCCCCAGTGGCGTTGTGGTTGTGTGCAGGACTGCAGCCCACTGGGTTGGTGGTTCAAATCCAGCAGCAGCTCTCCAGGATCAAGGCTATGCCTCCTACTCCCACCAGAGGATAGTGATTGCCCCCCCCCCCTCCGTCCCCACCAAGTATCTGGAAAAATGGCTAACAAACACATGAAAAAATGCGCATGCTCACTAGCCATCTGGGAGATGCAAATTAAAATCATAGTGCACTACCACCTTACACCCACAATGCTGCCTCAATTAAAACAAAACAGAAAACAACAAATGCTTAAAGAGGTGGGGGAGAAAATGGAACTCTTAAAAACTGCATACGACCACTATGAAAAATGCTATGTCGATACTTAAAGCAACTGGGAATTGATATCCCATACAATCCAGCAATACCACTACTAGGTGTATGCCCCCCCCAAAAAATAAGAGACACAACATGAGTGGATGTATGCTCTCCCATGTTTATAGCAGCACAGTTCACAAGAGCAAGAAACTGGAATCAGTCCAAATGCCCAGCAGTGGAAGAAGGGCTAAAGAAACACTGGAACATACACACAGTGGAATGCTATGAAAATAATGAAATTCATTGAAAAACAGCCATGAAAGCATGAAATGCTGCATAACATGAAGGAACCTGGGAACCATTAGGTTGAATCACAAAAGGAAAAATATTGTATAAATTCACTATATTAAGGAGAAACACCAATTAGATCTTAGACACCAAGTCCCTAAAAGAAGGGTAGAAAGTTTACTTGTTGTGAACCATAAATCACCTTCCTTATGTGCATTTCATAGGAACCTCAAAACAGAAGACTTCACATCAACTGAAGTCACACTATCAAGAAATGGGAAGAATAATCCACTTGACGCTACAACATTTAGACCAGTCCTCTACCAGGGGGCATCCACCAAATGGAAAAAACTGCTGGGCGGAGCTTCTGTTGTACACCTTTTCCCCATTAGGCGAGTGGTGAACAACTCTCTCTGAGTTAGTGCGCTCAGCTCAGTGGTGTCACCTGGGAAGATTGTCTCTGGTTTACAGTGGATTCTTTTGTAAAAGCAGTTTGGCTCAAATCTCGTTTCTTTGGGTTTTTTTTTGTAATGACTGGTTTAAGACAAAAGTGTGCAGCTGTGAAATTTTATTCTCTGCTGAGGAAAAATGCCACAGAAACGGTTGTGATGTTGAACACGGCTTACAAGTACAGTGCTATGGGAAATACTCAAGTGTACTCCAGTGGTTTTCTGGTTTTTTAAAATGTGAAATGTCAATTGATGACAATCCTCATTCTGGACATCCATCAACTACCCAAGCAGATGAAAATGTTGACTCGTAGTGCAATGGGAATTTGTTTCCGGGTCAGATCCTTAATCAAGCTTTCTAGTTAGAGATATTGAAAAGTGCATAAGAGCGTGGGACAAAAAAGGCCTGATTTATGGCAGACAGGGGACTGGTTTTGCCACCAAGATAATGCAGCTGCTCATATAGCCATTACAATGTGCCAATTTTTGGCAAAACAAACAAATGCCAAACAGCATCCCTCTTTTTCCCCACACACTGACTCACCTGACCTCGCGATTTCTTCTGTTTCTACAAATGAAGAGGGACATGAAAGAAAAAGAGATGAACAGAAAAGCTAAAGAGATGTCAATCATCCTAACAGATGAGTTTGAAAAATGTTTCCAAGAATGAACTTGCAGGTTTGACAAATGTATTAAGTGTAATAGAGTGTACTTTGAAGGTGATAAAATTGTCTTGTAAAAAAAAAAAATTTAAATATATAGTTTTGAAAAAATTGCATCTTTTGGGGGGTGCTCCTCATAAACAGGGAGGGTTTCCTTCCTGATATTTGACATTGTCTCTATATTCTGAGCTTGTTCTTATTTTCTCATTGGTGACCTTTGTAGTTCTGGTATTTACATCTAGGTCTTTGATCCATCTGAGTTTATTTTTGTACATGGGACCCTCTCATTCTTAGGCATATAGAGGTCAAATTTTGCAAGTTCCATTTATTGGTGTTTTTTAATCCCTTTTTGAACATTTAATGTTTTTGGCCCTTTGTCAAAGATCAGTTGTCTGGAAGTGGATGGATTTATTTCTATTTTATTCATTTGGCTTATGTGTCTATCTTTGTACCAGTACTAGAATGGTGTGACTACTGTGGCTGTGTAACAGAAAAGGCTTTTTACCTTGTTCTTTTTAAGAAGTTCTTTGCTTATTTTGGGTCTCCCCGTTCCCTCAGATATGAAGCTATTTATTTGTTTTTCCATTTCATTATGAACAAAGTTCTGACCCAGAACAATATAAATATAAGATTTATATTGTACCTATAGTTTGCTTTGGGTAGTTTTGATATGTACAAGAACATGGAATAATCTTGCATTTATGTAGATCTGTCTTGATTTCCTGAAGTACCATTCTATAATTTTCTTTTTTTTTTTTTTTTTGGCATCACTGACCTGGTGGTGGGAGTAGGAGGCCCAGCCTTTGCTCCTGGGAACCGGAATCAAACCTCCATCCCAGTGGGCCGCAGTCCCGCGCACAACCACTACGCCACCGGGGCTCAGCCCCCATTCTATAATTTTCTTGTTACAACTCTTATGCTTTTCTGGTTAGGTTTGTTCCTAAATATTTAATTTTACATGTGGCTCTTATAAATGATATTGTTTTCTTGATTTATCAGTGCTCTTTTTATTAGCATGCAACAATCTGATTGATTTTCTATGTTAACTTTGTACTCTGCCATGCTAACAAGTCCTTCCATTGTTTCCAACCATTTCTTTCATATCTTTGGAATTTCTATGTATAAAATCATATCATCTGCAAATAGTGAAAATTTGGCTTCTTTAACAACTTAGATGCTGTTGATATATTTTCACTGCCTAATAACTGGCTAAGACTTCTTTTTTTTGGGGGGGGGGGCCATCACTGCTCTCCGGTGGTGGGAGTAGGAGGCCCAGTCCCACTGCTGGAACTGAACCTCCGTCCCAGTGGGCCGCAGTCCTGCGCACAACCACTACGCCACCGGGGCTCAGCCCCAACTGGCTAAGACTTCTAACACAATGTTGAAAGGTGTATACTTTTATGGTTCCTGTTTGAAAGAGGAAAGCTTTCAATTAAACCCCATTTAGTGAGATGTTGGGTCTTGTTTTTGCATACGTGGGCTTGATCATGCTGAAGCATCTCTCTTCTAGTCTTATCTTGCTGAGTGTTGGATAGTGTCAAATGCCTTTTCTGCATTGATTGATATAATCACATGACTCTTATTTTTGTTTATGTGGTGGTTTACATGATTTTTTCTAATGTTGAATTTTCCTTAGGTGCCTGTTATGAATTAATCTTGATCATGGCATATAATTATTTGACATATTGTTAGATTATTTTTGTTTGCTTGCTTGAAATGAACTTGCAAATCAAATCAGAAGCAGTGTATCATTAAATTCCCATGTATTTGTGTGTGTTTTTAAAGAAATGTTTTCATTTTTCCCCATCCTCCCTCCACCTCTCCACACTTGTCTCTTCCCTCCCCCCCACCCTCTTCCCTGACCTCCTCATGGTCTTTAAAATCTTACTCTTTGGTGTGAAAACCATTTTTCTTTTTCTTTATTTTCCTTTATAATAATGGTGTCATAAAAATGTCTGTTTATGAGATTGATAAAGGTTTCTAAGCATATTTTAAATTTTATCCATCTTAAGGTTTTAAGCAGATTAAGCATTATGTTTATAATGCATGATATTCCATTTTATGAATGTATTTTCACTTGTTTATCCATTCCACTTTGATTGGAGTTTTTGATTGTTCCACATTTGTGTTTTTATAGAAATCATTGCAGTAAACATAAGGGAGCATTTGTCTGTGTGTTGCTCTTTAGTTCTTTAGTATATATACCAAGTAGAGAGACTGCAGTTCTATATTTTAGTGCTAGCCTTTGAATTCCTAATAGGAATTGCTGAATCAGTTCTAGTTTTGTTTGTTTGTTTGTGTAGTCAGACTGGCTTGCTGAGCCTTCCTGAGGTTCTGCATAGCCACCTCTTTTTTCTCTCTAGTTCTATGAATTTTTTCTTCCAGCCACTTAGAGTAGCTGAGCGTCACTGTCCTAATCTCCTTCCCTAATGCTAATCCTCCTTGAAGACCTCCTTTGGGTCCACTTCTGTATGCATTCTAGTTAATTGAGTTGTCTTATCTTACACATAAATTGGATGTTGTTTCAGAGCAATAGCATTGTTGAGGTTGTTCTTTGAATTCGTCTCTGGGTACAAAGCAATTCCTACATACTTATTGTAGAACCCAGATAGTCAAAGGTGGCTGAACAGTTCAACATCAGCCTACCCTCACCAGGAGTCAAAGGCAGAAAGGAATTCAATATGGCCTTCATTGAAACCCTGTTTCAAGTTTGGTTGTGCAGTCCCCAAGGTATTCCAGGAAATGATTAGCAAGACAAACATGATGGAGGAGAGAGGAGGCCATCTGAAACCCTCATGCCTACTGGAGCTATTTTCCCAGAACTTACATGTCAAGGGAAAGGTCCAGATCCTCCATGGGCATGGGCTCACAGGCAGGCAGGTGAAAGCTCACTGAATTCTGGGCCTGTGGAGAAACCAAAATTTTACCTTGCTGATTTTTTCCTCTAAAATATGCCCACCTAATTCTGCACCACCTCAGAGTCAACACATGCCCTAGTTGCCCAGGGGAAATTCCCTCATAGTTCAAGCTCCAAGAGTTTCAGCCAAGCATTGGGAACCAGTCCACTGGACTGGAATTTCCCCTATCTAAATGGAATACAGAGTAGGTCAGGATCTCTATCCCAGGATATGAGAACTCATGGATCTTCCTATTCAAGTTCAGTCTCAAACTGCCCCTCCCCTCCTGATACTCATTATGCTAGGTCACGGTGTTAATTAGTGGTAGGTGACAATAAGGGCTCCTGTGAACTCCCCACCCAAATCCTGAAAGCCTGGGAAAGAGGGGACTCTTTAGGCATCCTTCCAGGCAGCACATACTCTGTGGCTTTTTGAAGTATTCCTTGTGTCAATTCCTCCCTCTGTGACACCGAGATGTGATTAGTAGAAGGTCCATAGCTCAAGCTTCAGAAATCTGTACACTATTTTTCAAAACTTCTTAGGAGAGGGAATAGCAAAGGTGATATTCCCTTTATGGTTTATATGGTTGGAATTCTTTGACAAGTATTTGTTGAGATTCTTTGCATCTATTGTCATGAGGGATATTGGTTTGGAGTTCCATACTTGGTGCTATTTTAGTTTCAGAGGTATTCCTGTTTCACAGAGTGGGTTCAGGGCTTTGCTGTCCTTTTCAACATTCTGAAATAGTTTTATATAGAATTCGTGTCAACTCTTCTCTGACTGCTTAATGGAATTCCTGGGTGGAGCCTTCTGGCTCTGGTTGGAAGTTTTTAATGACCTGACCATATTCTGCTGTTAGGGACTTGCCAAGGATTTCTACTTCAGTCTGTGTTATCTTAAGTAGATAATGCATTTCTAGAAATTTTTGCTTTTCACATTGGTTTTCAAATTTGTTTGAGGATGGTCTGCTATAACCCAGCCTTGCTTTTTGTATATTTCCTTTGGATATGTCCTGTTGTTACCTCTTTCATCTCTTAGTCTTGATATTGGCATCTTCTCTTTCTTTTCCTGTGTTAAGTTTGCTAGAAGCTTGTCAATTCTGTTAATTCTTTTGGAAAACAAAACTTTTGTCTTGTCATTTTTTTCTATTGCTTTTCTGTGATCACTTATTTCTACTCTAATGTTTTCATTTATTTGCTCCTAGTGACTGAAGGCTTGTTTTGTGGTTCTTGTCATAGTTGTTAATTATATGCTAATTTTGGTTCTCCCTTCTTTGTTCAGGTGTGCTTTACTGCTTCTCTTGAATATCACTCTTGCTGGGTCTGAAAGGATGTAGTATGCTGCATTTTCATTCTTGGTTGTCTCAAAGATTTATCGAGCTCATTCCTTAGATCATTGATTACTCGTAGTTTTAAGTTGTATATTGTTCAGTTTCCATTTATTTGATATTTTTATCCTTGCCCTTCCTATTGTTGATTTCTAATTTTAAAGCTTTATGGTCTGAGAAAACATTGTACAATCTCCATTTTTATTACAATAGGCTTTGTGCCCTAACATATGGTCTGTTCCCGAGGATGTTTCCTGTGCATCGAGAAGTATATACTTTGCTCTGTTGTGTGCTTTGAACATGAGATCAAGTGGGTTAGCTGTGCTGCTTAGTTGTTCTTTGCCTTTATTTAGTTTCTTTCCCAATGACCTTTACTTTCTTAAGAATTGTGTATTGAAATCCATATATATATATATCCCCTAATATATATCAATTGTATCTGACATATTCGCATGTATATCCCGTCATTCTTTTCTAGACATTAATTTTCATTATGTCCTTGGGATCAGCTCCTCTCATTTCCCCCTCTCCCCCCAACTCTTGTGGCCCCCTGATAGATTGTAGATTGCTAAATATTTTCAAATCTCACAGCGACTGCCCTCGCCCTTCCCCTCTGGTTTCTGTTGTTCTTACCCCTGGCTTGGGGGGTGGGGTGGTGGTGGTGGTGGATAGTGGGGGTGGTTATGTGCCATCCATTGCATTGGTGACCTCCTCTCTTCCCACCTCTCCCCACCCTTCCCCCTACCTTTCTGATCAATGTCCCCTACAATATTTTAAGGGTTCTTCCATTCGGTGTGTATATGCTTGTTATGGTTATATTTTCAAATTGTATTGAGTTTTTAATCATTCTTTAGTACCCACTCTGTGGCAGTCGTGTGCTTATGCTAATTTTATGATTGAGATGTAGGAGTGGAGTCTAGCCTGTTAAATCTGGAGATAGCCATTGAGTAGCTATTGAGGCCTCCGTGTGGGCATGGCTTTCTCCTGAGACTTCTAGGAAATCTCGCAATATTTCCCTTATGGAGATGAGAAGCTATCTTCCCAGTTGTTGGGAGTTAGTCTCAGAGACAGCGAACTACGGACAAGACAAGATGGCAGCGTCTGAGGAGCTGCAGGAGCCAGAGGAGAAGCCATATGGCCTTACCCTGATGGAACCCGACCTCTGAACTGAAGAAGCCACATGATAACCCATGCCTGCGCTGAGCTGCTTCTACCACCACTGGATGCTGTTGATGGCCCTGAGCCCTGGAAGCGAGGAGCCATGGGGAGACCCCTGCCAGCGCCGGGATTCTGCACCCATTGGCCTGTGACTTCATGAGTCAGAAGGAGACTTTATAGACTGATATTGGGCATATGGGCTAATATCAGACTTATGACTTTGAAATGTACTGGGTTGGGATGATTTCTCAATGTCCTTTGCTCTTGTATATAAACCGTACCCTTATATCCATAGACTTGTCTATGAATTAGTTTACCCAGACTAACACCTACTGACCTGTGACTTCGTGAGTTGGAAGGAGACATTATAGACTGGTATCGGGCATATGGGCTAGTATTGGACTCATGACTTTGAACTGGACTGGGTTGGGATATTTTCTCAGTGTTACATTTCTTTTATATATAAACCCTTTCCTTATATCCATATGCATGTCTGCAAATTTGTTCTTCTAGCCTACCCGGACTAACACAGTTGTATATTATCTCATCTGATTGTTCATTTTCTAGGTGTCTGTTCGCTGATTTTCTTATAAGATGTATAGTTTTTCTATGCTTTAAGTTATTCTCTTGTCCACATTCCATCTGTTGTAAGTATCTACACATCATTCTTCTGTATTATTTTTCTGGTAGTTCAGTGACTTTTCTTTTTCAGGAAATTCTTTTGGAACTGAGTGTTACTAACTTGCTTGTGCCTATTTTTCATGTGTGTGTACTGACTGCTGTTTCTGTGGCACTTTGATACAATTATTAAGGTTGAGAGAACCGCTGCCTTTGTGAGAGCACTTATGTCTATTGAATAGTACTGTTGAGCAATAACCGAAATCCCAACACAGGAGGAGGAAGATGTCAGAATGAAGACAAGAGAGAGAGAGAATGCAAAAAAGAGGGAGACCAAGAAAAATATTTTCAAAGAAAACAACAGAAGAAAAAGAAAGGAAATCCATGTATGTTTGGGAAGAGAAGGAAAAAATTATAATAAAAATTAAAATAACAAAGGGGGTATTTTTTTTAACAAGCAAGAGGAAAAGAAGAAAGAGAAGACAAAAAGAAAAAGGAAAAAAAAAAGACTGAGTGGATTCTTGTCCAGGAACATGGAGTGTGTGGGTCCTGCTTGGGGTGCAGGACCGTGTTGGTCCAGAGATGGGCACAAAGCTATGCTGTGCCTGTGGGGATGCTGCACTTGTCATTGTGGTTCTGGGTTTGCATTGAGTCGTATGGGTTCTGTCTGCATTGCCAGGCTGTGTGGGCTGAATACTCTCTGGCCTGGATGTTGAGCCATGCCTTGCCTGAAGAGTCTACAGCATGCAGTGTGTGTGAGCTCTGGGCTGGGCAGTTCAGTGGTTGAAACCAAACACACTGTATGAGTCCTTCCAGTGAGACCACTCTTTCTTCTCTTCCCACACACTGCCACTGTCGTTGTGGTGCGGAGGTTCAATTCTTTTACCTTGCAAGCCATTTTCTGATATTGCAGGTTGCCTGGCCTCTATTCTTTGTAGGGTATTGTTGGCTTCTCTCAGAGGGATCCCAGCTGTGTGCTCAGTTGGCCATGTTGCCCTGCAACTCATCGCTTGGCATTTGGTTGTTTGCGTTTACGAAAGGTTTCTATGCTTTTGCAGCAAACCTTTTTGTACCTACCCTTGTGTGTGTGTGTCCAGATAATGGATTCAGTTTTCCCTCTCAGGCTATGGAAATGTATCGATCATATCGTTTGTTCAGTAGTTAGATCTATCACATAGAAGAAAGCTTAGGGTCTGGAGGACTACAAGGGTTGGCTATCCACTGAGTCCAGTCAGGAAGCCTGGAAGCGTAGTGGCTCCACACAGGGCAGCTGTGCACAAAGTTGGTAGCTCGAAAGCAACAGCTCACTTCCCCAGAGAAAGGCAGGGCTTTCCACTCACATAGAGAATTGCAGTCTGGGAAACCTACCGGGGAAGTCCCACCCTGTCCTATAAGGTCAGTGAGTCAGCATTGACTCCATGGAATTAATTTGAATAACCACTGGCCCCAATCTTGTTATCAAGTCAAAAATAATCCAACAGAACCTTTCGGTAAGTTTTAATGCTATCTAAGGCATAACTGTAGGGGGAACATGACAGGTAGTCTGTTCTAAGGTCCCCATGCCTACTAATGTACATACCTATTGATCTTATTTATACATTGAAATTATGGAATGCAAATAAAGTAAAGCACTTATTGGAGTAGGGTTATTTGTGAAGTCAGTTCCTCTTTTAAGGCAAAATCCCTGTAAATGTTGCCACATGCATTTCTGCTTCATCTACCCACCAGTCCTCATTGTAGTTTGTTGTTTTATGGCTCTTTTTGCTGGAATCAAGCTGGCATGGCACAACCGCATCCAGTTGGCAAGCGCGCGGAGCAAATGCACAGGCTGCAGAGAGGCCAGCTGGGCCTTGCCACCTGCCATTCTTGTTTGTACGTCTGCGCTGGGCCCCTCAACTCTGGGGTGACCACATATGGAATGATTGAAAGTGAAACGTGCATACCAAGATGTTTTTTAAACTTGAATGATGTTATGCCATTATAATTCTTACTGTAAATCACTTGATGAACAGCAATAATAGGTTATACCAAGAGATACCAAGAACTTGTCAGTAAGTGGAAAAACAGAAAATATTGAGTCCGATAGATTTTTAGTCATAGATTCCTGTTATATTTCTTTTAGTTCAACTAGAAAGTTGATCACAGAAGATTAAAACTAAAATCTGGAAAATGAAATCTCCAATATGTTGGAGGTCTCCTATTTAGGTTTGAGTCTTACCTGATACAACACAGTCCACTAGACACCTCAACGATAAGAAAACCAAAATGAGCTTCACATATGAGGAAATTCTGTATGCCCATTACCTCACTGAAGATTGATTTTCCACCATTTACTCAATTCATTATATGCAATTGGGACCCTATTTATTTTTCTTGACATCTAGACACCACCTATCACTTATAGAATAATTTAAAACTATAAAGTATGTTTCCATCAGCATACCAATATGTTATTTCAAGATAAACTTAGAAAAGTATTAAGCAGAGAAACAAAGTATCCATACCATATTCTTAGTCTCTAAAAGTTAAAAAATAAAAATGTCTATTTTTTTGTCATTGAACAAAACTTTTCTTCCAAAATGGATACCTTTTTTCCTAGAAAGTTTACTTACTATAAAATCATCAACTAATGCATTTGATCCCTCCACACTGCAAATGTGTTGAACAATTCCAGTTGTACATGATGTTACAGGATTCAAATTCAGCATTATCAATAAAGTATCTGGAGAAGAACCCCAAATAAGAAAATAAAAATGGATGCACTAACAGCATGCATATTGATGCTGTTCTGCATAAATGTACATTTTTTAATCAGAAAACTACCCCATTTATTTATTTCAGTAGTAAGTGGCTTTATGTCATTATTGCATGTAATCACATAGCTAAAGGCATAATGAGCAAATAGAGTTGAAGTTTGAAAAAGAAAAAGGCAATTTTGCTACATGGCTTTATGCTCTTAAATGCTGTGTAGTATTACATTTCAATGTAAAATGGGGGAAGCCTAAAATGGCTTAAAGCCTTAAAATGATCTTAAATTTCAAAAGATGATTTTTTAGAAGTTTTTTCTTAATATATTAATACCTGAAATAGGATCCTCTGATTGAATAAGCTTGGGAATCCTGGTTAAAGAAGAGGAGAAGGGATATGCTCATGTGCTTGTGATTACCTAGAAGGGGGCAATGGACCCAAATATTTTTCAAAATATGCATGAAAAAAAAAACTACACACCTCTTGGAATATTGAGGGGCGACCATTTTAGAGAAAACATTTTGAGAAAAAAATGTCATGTATTCTGAACCACAGTGCAAGCATATATCAATGATATCATTTCCATTTTAATTCTGTTTCACATTTTTGTTCTGTCATAACTATCTTTGCACTCAAAGATGAATTTACACCAGAATATTTACACCAGAATTAAGCCCTAATATCCCCCAAAGGCTCACTCACTCATGCAATTGGACTTCTGATCATCAGACCTGCTTCTGCGTGGAAGCTAAATGATGGATTCATAGGCAGAACACCAATTCTAAACCTGGATAAACTCATAGCATAACTGGAAAAAATAACTATGTTAGTAAATAAATTTCCCTTCACAAGTTTTGATTAAATGAATCATCTCAAATCTTATTCTTTGGAGATGCTGCATTATTTTTCAAATATTAGCTTTTGGTTTTTGAACATCAATACAAAAACAAAACAAAGCTTACTGCAATCAAGTATATTAAATATACAACCACTTTTAAAATAACAAATTATATCTCCAAAGTTATTTCAGAACCCATTGTCTATAACATGTTTTGGAGTTTCACAGAGGACCAAAGAAAACATCATGAAAATATAGCGCAATAATTAGGAAGCAGTAGACACTAATGTCTATTGCTGCTACGAAAAGATGTGATGTATAGAATTGTCTGTAAAATGTGCCTTGTCTTGTAGACAGTAAAGTCACCCACTTGGGATATGTGCCACCATGGAGATTAATTTGCGATAATGTATAAGCAAAATGGCTGTGTTGCTTATGAAAAAATATGAAAAGGCGAAAAAAACAAAATAAATAGCATGCATCTGTTGACTGTTTGCTGTAGCTCACGTGATCTTATTGTGTTTTATGCCATGGCCTCACACATTTAGTTAGGTAAACATGACTCGCAGAGGCCTGAAGACATCTCCGGAACCAGACATTTGGCAATAAAAACCCAAGCTCACATAATGACTTAAGTGATCACCTCAGGCTTTGATTTTATTTTTATGCCTTTAACAGTTTCAACTGAAATATTTCATAGCATCCAAAAATTTCAAACAAACAAAAAAAGAAAACAAACACCATCCTGGAACCCGCTGATTGTGTGTCACAGCGACCCCACGTGTTACGGCACAGAACTGCTCCCCCCCCCCGCCCGCCCCCCGCTCCACCCCTCCAACCCGGGTACTCTTGTCTTTTCTTGACAGAAGCAGATGGCAAGACCTGTCTTTTGTGAGTCCACTGTGTGGTTTGGAGTCACCAACCTTGAAGTTACTAGGTGAGGACAAACCTCTTGCACCATACGGAAACCTCCACTACACTGGAACCTGAGCATGTGGTCCTATATTCAGAGAGCACTGCTGGGCATTGTTTTCAAGAATGCAGTCTGCGACAGATTCAGATACCTGTGACTTATTAGGGAAGGATCCTCAGAAGAAAGAGAGGAAAAGTGAAGCAGGATCAAGTAGTGGAAGTACCAACCAAATATATAGTTCAAATCGCTGAAGAAAAAGAATCTGTCAGGTGAGAGACTGGAGAATAGTGGGCTAGGTGGGGCAATTTTGATGCAAGTAGGTCTTTCTGGGAGTGAAGGAAGCATAGTGCAAACAAAGGGAACAGTGTCTGCAGAGGCCTGGAGTGAAAGCCTGCATGATATGTTCAAGAAACAGCAAAGAGATCCGATGGGACTGCAGTGGAATGAGGCTGAGGAAACTGGAGAAAATGAGACAGGACAGAGGTCCGAGGTCCACATTTCTCAAGGCCTGCTGTGCCATGTTGGGAAATCAGTCCATCCCGCATCACAATTGCCCGCATGGTCTTCGGTTTCTCCAAGTGCTAATTGTGTCATTTGCAACATAAGTAAAAAGTGATGGAATGGAGTGGGAGATCAGAGATGGTGAGTCATTCTGCCCAATTCCTTTACAATGAAAATGAGAAAAGGTGAGAAAAGTGGTGAAACACCACTGATAATCCTGGAATGTGTGCTTTGAATGAGTGGATAAAGAATCTGGACTAAATCTCAAATGGAGCCCAAGTGAAAAGAGTGACAGAGGAGAGAGGAAGAGGCAGGCCCTGTGCTGCCTTAGGCCATTTGGGGATACAGAAGGGAACACTCAAGGGTGAGGAGAATCCAACTTCCTGGGCAGGAGACACAGAGACAGTGCGAGCAAAGCCCAACTGAAAAATGCTGAGCAGAATATTGGCCTGTACCCAGGAGATGAGAAGGCACCAGACAAGAATGTCTGAGTCATGGATTACTGCAGAGAGGGGGAACCAGTGCGAGGAGATCAGACCCATGAGTAGGGTGCTCTCGTCTTTTAATTAAGGCTTATGGGGTAGCCCCTGGCTATCCCTAACCTGCACTATTAAAGCTGTGTAATTAGCTGTGCCGGCTCCAGTGAACTGAACTGGAACAATGATTACTCCCTTGCATTCCCCACCATACCTTGCCAGTGATCGAGGATAATGCTTTCTTTCTTTCCTCTCCCAATTCAAAGGCTAGGGACACCTGCACAATACGCTTAGGCCACTTCCTACCAACAGCGACTCTCCTCTCCATTGATTCTCCACCAGTGGACCAAGGTAGTCCCCCAGGTGAAGTGTGATTGACAGGCTACAATCTCAGGGAACCCAAGATTCGTGACCTTGACATCTGTCATCAGAGGTGCAAGCGAGTATAGACTACATGTCAGACTCCCGTCCAACATCCCCCCCACCCAATGTCCTTCTGGGGATTGGGCCACAGACAGCATTGCCGCAACACAATTTTGCTTGAGGTTTTTTTTTTTTTTTTTTGCATTCTCTTTTTGCCTCCCACGTTTATCCTTCTTATTCATTTATTTTTCCCCCTTCCTCTTCTTTTTCCTGGATCTTTACCAACTTTCCCTCATCTTTCCTCTTTCCTCTTTTCATTTTCTCTTATTTTTTATTCTGCTCCTTTTGAGGAGATGAGGTCTTGGTTCCCTCAACAGTCAGCCATGTGTACCACGTCTACTTCTCACCCACTGATCTGCCTAATGGGTAACTGTCACCATTCGCGTTGTGCAACACGGGTGCAGCAGCTCTTCATGAGCAGCAAGAAGAGAAACATGCTGTGTTAGTCTGGGTTGCCTAGAGAAACAAATTCTGAGACACTCGTGAGTAAGAGAGAACTTTAATGAGTATCTATGAGTATTGTATAATCAGACAAAATCCCATTAAGTAATTGTATATTAAGACAACATTAGCCTATGTTTCTGACACCAGTCTACGAATTCCTCTTCAGACTCATGCAACGGATGAAAGATACTGAATGGAAGAAGATCACAGGCCAGTAGGTGGAAAGTCTTATGATTCAGTGGTGGTGGAAGCATCTTAGCCCTAGCATGGATCTGTATGTGGCTCTTCCGGCTCCAGGACTCTGACCACCATCATCATAGCTCCATGGGGCTTGTTGACAGGAATGCCTCCCAGGGAGAGAGCGGAGGGTGTATATGGACTCCAGTGAGCTATTGATCTCCTCCGCGCCTCCAAATGAGCTGATCAAGCTGTGGCATAATTCTCCACCCCTTCACAAGCTGACAGGAGCTTATGTTACTGCCACACATGCTAATGCTTCAGCCAGGTATTCATTCCACCCATCTAAAAATAGGAGGGAAGTAGTTCAGTACTGCCAATCTAGTATCCAAAGTACTTACCCAACCCACCTACTTAGAAATATAGTAGCAAAGTAAAATCAAGTATCGGGATGCAATAAACCGAGACGTATCCACAAAATGTACAATTTCAAAATGCTTCAAATAAAATAGACAGCTTCAAATCACATAGAAATAGAACACGGTAGCCCAAACAAGGGAACAACACAAACAGGAATACTCCCAGATAAACAAATCATAGAACTACCTGAAAAAAATTTAAAAGATTTATAAATGGGATCCAAAAAGTTTATGGAAAAATTCCATTACAATTTAATTCCATTTTTCCCATAAACTTGTTAAGCGCCTTACACAAATGGGGTCTCCTGAGAGCTGAAGAAAATCACAGCCCAAATTAAGAAAAAACATAAACAATGTCATAGAAGAATTCAAGACAACAAGAGTTGAATGACAAAAATTAATAGGTAATCAGAAACCAAATAAAATCAGTAATTAGATTAATATTGAAATTTTCAGGATAAAATATTAAAATTTTGGAGGTGGGTAACACATTAGAAGGGCATCAATGTAGAATCAAACCAATTGAAGAATAGAATGGCACATTAGTAGACAAATCCTTAGACACCAATTGCGTAAGGAAAAACATTTTTTAAATGAAGAAAATCTAAGGTTTATATGGAACATAATCAAGAGAAACAGCATGTGATCAGAATTCTAGAGCAGTATGGGGAACAATCAGAATGGTTTAAGGCAATTTCGCTAGAATCATGAAAGATGAAATGATAGCCATCTGGGAAATTCAAGTAACCCGAATGAAATGTAGTCAATTATGAGCATTAATATGATTTCATTAGCCATAATCCCTATGTGATATCTCAGAAATTCTAGCTTCTGTGTGGGTAGTTATAATCCCCTTTTGAAGGAATTCTCTGTTACAGAATCCAAGTGTGATGTATTCTGGCTCTTCGCTTTAGTAGAGGGTGTGACTCAAATCTCCGTGGAGGTACGGTCTGCTCAAAGGCCGAGCAAAACCACACCTCCAGGGAAGAATGAGCCCTCTCAGAAGCAGGAACACCGAGAAACCCCAAGACCAGTGGAAGAAAAGCCACCAGCAGAGTGCTTTTAAGATCTCTGTTTGAAATGGCAAAGACCAAGACCAGAAGGACCAGCGGCTGTCACACAAAGACCGTGGGACAGAAAAAAAGGAGCCAAGTCAAGATCAGAGGCCCCGCAAGGAGACCATGAGGCAGCGCAGCAGAGCAGCTCTGATACTCTGTGACACAGAATGAGAGGCAGGCTTCTCGGTCCACAGATACAGATGCCAAGAGATCACATGGCTGGGAGGGGGAGGACTAGAGAGAGAACTGGCTGCTGGCTGAGGAGAGGTCTTGCTGTGAATCAATAACTATATCCTTCCTGTTTACTGAACCGGCCTTTGGGTAACCTGTTAACTATTCTAAAATAGACGTATAGTGGAGGCTTTGTCTGTGTGTCTTGTATGGCCATCGCAAGGAATTACAAAACTCAGCAAAGAAGTAGAGTGTCATGGGAGGAAGAGTTGTTGTTAGAACAGTCAAGAAGGTTGGAGGGTAGAAGCATGTTTGATTTCTGTCTCATGGCAATTGACCTTGGATTTTCATTCTTATTTCAAATGTTGGTGATTGTCTGGAGCTTTCCCCCTCTTTCTTTGTTGTTTAGATGAACCGAAATCATGGGTACACAGGATAACAGGGGTGGGGTTATTCCTAATGTCTTACAGCCCTTTGGTGAGCAAAGAGATGACTAACTCTCATTCATGCAGACCTATGGTGCACCTCATGAGTGGGCCCTTCAGTGCCATACATGAATATTTCATGTGTATCTGTTTGTGTGTGTTGGGGGTGGGGTTGCTTGCTTGGTCTTAATTGTGTCTGTCTTTGTGTTTTGGCTTTGTTTTATTTTGTTATTTTTTCCCCATCAACTGTCTTTATACAAGTCAGACATCCTTGGCCCTTCAGTGAGTACAACTAGTGATCCAGTTCCACCATTCACTCCACTGCAGTTGATCAACATGCAAATATAAAACACTTTGTATTTGCATATTAGCATACAGATATAAAAACTTTACAGTGTCTCAGAGACAATCTCAGTTCTTCAGAAGCAAGAAAGAATAGCATAAATGAATGGTCAATGCAGAGTCAAGGGAAACTCCAGAGGAAGAAAAAATATTGGAACTACAAAAAAATGAATTAGGAAGAATGATTCTCAAGCACTTTCAGGGAAAAAAAATTAGAATTCTGTGGGGAAAAAATTAGGAGAATTCAGGAAAGTACATAAGCCCTCTGACAAAATAGAAGAAAAATTAGAAGCCATACAAAAAAAGTCAAATAATAATCCAGAAAATTAATATTAGAATATTATAATTACAGAATACTAAAAGCAAAGCAGCAGAATGGAATGCCAAATTAGTAAGCTTGAAGACAAATCTCTGTTTTAAAATCATTTTATTGGGAGCTTGTACAACTCTTATCACAATCCATCCATCCATCCATTGTTTCAAGCACTTTTGTACATATGTTGCCATCATCATTTTCAAAGCACTTTCCTTCTACTTGAACCCTTGGTATCAGCTCCTCATCTTTCCTCTTCTTTCCCTACCCCCCTTCCTCAGGAACACTTGATAATTTATAAATTATTATTATTTTTTCATGTCTTCACTGTCCTATGTCTCCCTTTACCCCCATGTCTGTTATCCATCCACCTGGGAGGAGGTTATAGATGGGTCATTGTGATGGGTTCCCCCCTTTATTCTCCAACGTTCCCCTTCCCCTCCTGGTATGGATACTCTCAGTATAGCCCTGGGGAGTTATCTGTCTTGGATTTGTGTTTTCAGCTGTTTTTTGTACCCGTGTACATGCTCTTGTCTAGCCAAATTTGTAAGGTAGAATTCGGGTCATGATAGTGGGACAGATGGAAGCATTAAAGAACCAGGGGAAGCTGTATGTTTCATCACTGCTTTACTGCACACTGACTGGCCTGTCTTTTCCCCATAACCTTTTTGTAAGAGGATGTTCAATTGTTTACAGATTGTTTGGGGCCTCCACTCTGCACACCTTACCTCATTCACATTATGATTTTTTCTCTGGGTCTTTGATGTCTGATACCTGATCCCATGGACATCTCATGATCACACAGGCTGGTGTGCTTCTTCCATGTGGGCTTGGTTGCTTCTGAGCTAGATGGCCACTTGTTATCTTCAAGCCTTTAAGACCCCAGATGCTATATCTTTTGATAACCAAGCACCAGCATCTTTCTTCAGCACATTTGCTTATACACCAGCATTGTCTTCAGTGATTGTGTCAGAAAGATGAGTATCTCAAACTGCCAGATTATTAGAACAAAGTGTTCTTGTGTTGAGGGCATATTTGAGTACAGGCCCAATGTCCACCTGCTTCCTTAATACTAAACCTACAAATATATGTACATAGATCTATTTCCTCATTGGAAGACAAATCTCTTAATACCAATCTATGAGAAGAACAATCAAAAAGGCAAAAAAAAAAAAACCCAGACAAGTGTAAAAATGATGTGGGGAGTATCTAGAGGAGTAACTTGTATCTGATAGATATTCCAGAACAGGAAAGACACACAAATGAAAAAATATTTACAAATAAAGGATCTTATATCCAGCAAAATTATCCCTCATATATGAGGTAGAAATGAGAACATTAATAGATAAGGATAAAAGAAAGGAATTTGCAGAATCAAGACCAAACTTAAAAAATATTAAGGGAAGTTCATTGGACAGAGAACCAATAGATGTCATCCACCTGAGATCAACATTGAATACACAACCACCCTGAAATCAAGCCACTTAAGACAGTGTTAAAAGCAAGCAAGCTTACAAGAATACTGAAAATCAAGAACTTGAGATACTCTACAATGAAGACAATTACCAAGTAATGGAATAATATAAGAACAAAACAGTCAAATGGAGAGGAAGTAAAATAGTTCCCAAGAGTGAAAAACTGTTTTAAATCTGAGAAGACAATAATAGGTAATAAGATAGCCTTGAAGAAAAAGGGGGTGTGTGCATCAAAATTTTTAAAAAGGAAATTACATAAACCTAGTAACCCATAAAATCACAGTAAAGAAATAATGACAAGAAAACTCAAACACAAATTGAATCAAGAAATGAAAGCCAGAAGGAACAAATTACCCCAAAACACCACAACACACACACACATACACACATGCACCCATGCACACACACCCTAATGACAGCAATAAATTCATATATATGAATAACAGCAATGAATATAAATGGATTAAATGTACAAAAAAAAAGAGGCAGAGTAACAGAATGAGAAAGAAAGCAGGATCAAGTTACTGCTTACAAGAAACAGATTTAGACACAGACAAGAATAGGGCATTGCATAATACCTAAAGAGAAAATTTTAAAAAGAAAATTCAACATTAGTTAATACCTATACACCTAGTGAAAGATCTTCACTTCACTAATCATTAGTCAAAATCTTATAGCATTGAAAGAGAAATAAACAATCTGACAATAATCAGAACTAAGGCAAGTAAAGATTGTCTGCTATCCTAGATATTCTAGCTTTGGATGCTAAGCAACAAGTTGCAAACAGATTTTTTAAAAAACAAGAAGCAAAACTATATTTGCAGATGATCTTGTATATAGAAACTCTGAGGAAGTGCCCAAAGCCCAAGTACTTTGGAGTCAGCACGCCCAGCAGATCGTTCTCCCTGAGACTCCTTACATCTCTACCATTCAAAGTCTTAAGCTGACTTCAGCTCTCCCGAGATAACCAAGCAGCTGGACTACAACCTGGAGATCATGGAGAACACAGCAGAACCCACCCTAGCCCAGTTTCCCAGTGACCACTCAGCCATGCAAGGTTTCGTGATGGTTGTGGTCCTGACCATGCAGGTGGAAGAGCAGGCTAGCAAACAAGTCAGGAACAAAAAATAGCCCCAGTGATGGTTGCAAAGAAATTTTAAAGTAATGGAAGTCTTCCACAAACTTTTAGAAGCCCCCTTGTATAACTGAACTTTTGCCTGTTCACTTACTTATAGTTGTAAGCCTTACTGACAGCAATTACAAGAATCTGTTTGAAAGCTACTGTTCCATGACCCATGTAGTTTTTCCATCAATTCTATACTTCACCCACCACTTTCTCTCTACTGATCCTTGTAACCACTAATAAACTGATATGTAAACTAAAAAAGAAAGAGAAAAACTTAGCAAATACACAAAAATACTGCAATGAGCAATCTGAAAAGTGAAATTAGAAAAAAATGGTCCAATTTATTATAAATAAATGGGAATAAATGTAAAGTGAAAGATTTATACATTAGAAACTATAAAATATTATTGAGAAAAATTAACATATATAAACAAATGGAAAGGCATACCATTATCATGATTAAGAAGATAATGTTATTAAAATATCACTTTATGTACTCTTCTTACTCAATGTAATCTCTATCAAAATTCAGCTTTCTTTCTTGGAAAAATTGGAGAGTTCATATGAAAATTCATATGGAAGTACAATGGACCTAGAACAAACAAAATGATCTTGAAGAATGAGGAAAACAAAATTACCCAAATTCCTAAACTTAAAAAGTGTAGTAAAACTGCAGTCTTCAATATCATCCAATACCCACAGAAAGATAGACATATAGATCAACAGAATAAAACTGAGATTCCAGAAACAAACCATTTTAGGTGTTATCAGTTTAATTTTGAGAAGGGTGCTAAAACTTTTCAATGGGAGGAACAAGAAAATCCTATTTCCAAAAAGTGATGCTGAAACAACTGGATATCCATACACATAAACATGTACCACCACCTCACACTGTGTACAAACTAGTAGGTGAAAATGAATCAAACCCTTAAGTTAAAAAAAAACTAAACCTATGAAATTCTTGTAAGAAAATACATGGTAAATCACCATAATCGTGAATGTTTTCTTAAGTATAATGTCAAAAGTCTAATCACCAATAAAATATTGATACAATCATGTTACTCTTTTAAAAATAATTTTAAAATAATAATAATAATTTTAATGGGGGATCATGCGACTCTTATCACAATCCATCCATCCATCCATACAGCACATTCTTACATTTGTTGCCATTGTCATTCTCAAAACAGTTGCTTTCCACTTGAGCCCTTGATATCAGCTCCTAATTTTCCCTCTCCCTCTCCACTCCCCACTCCCTCATGAACCCTTGATAATTTATATATAACTATTTTGTCATATTTTACATTGTCCAAAGTCTCCCTTCACCCACTTTTCTATTGTCCATGCCCCAGGCAGGAGGTTATATGTAGATCATTGTAATCAGTTCTCCCTTTCTACGCCACCTTCCCTCCACTCTCCCGATGTCACCATTCTCACCACTGGTCCTGAGGGGATCATCTGACCTGGATTCCCAGTGGTTCCAGTTCCTATCTGTACCAGTGTTCATCCTCTGGTTGAGGTGGATTTGTAAGGTGGAATTGGGATCATGATAGCAGGTGTGTGGGGGGGGGGGGGGGGGAGGAGGAAGCATTTAAGCACTAGAGGCAAGTTGTATGTTTCATCATTGCTACAATGCACCCTGACTGGTTTGTCTCCTCCCCATGACCTTTTTGTAAAGGGATGTCCAATTGCCTACAGATAGACTTTGGGTCCCCAATCTGCACTCCCCCTTAGTCACAATGATATGTTTTTTTGTTCTTTGATGTCTCATATCTGATCCCTTTGACACCTGTGATCACCCAGACTGGTGTGCTTCTTCCATGTGGGCGTTATTGCTTTGGACCTATGGTCACTTGTTTACTGTCAAGCCTTTAAGACCCCAGATGCTATATCTTTTAATAGCCAGGCACCATCAGCTTTCTTCACCGCATTTGCTTATGCACCCGCTTTGTCTTTGGCGATTGTGTTGGGAAAGTGAATATCATGGAATGCCAGTTTAATAGAACAAAGTGTGCTTGCTTTGAGGGAGTAGAAGAGTGGAGGTCCAATGTCCATCTGCTACCTTAATACTAAACCTATAAATATATGCACATTGATTTATTTTTCTAACCTCATATATAAATTTGCATATGTACATGCCTGTAGTTAGACATCCATAAATTTCCTTTGCCTTCTAGTTGTTTTCTCTATTTCCTTTTATTTTCCTCTTGTCCCAGCTATCACGCTCAGCCTTCATTTGGGTTTCAGTAATTCCTCTCAGTTACATTGCCCTTGGAAGACAATGTAACTCAGTTACTGCCTGGTAGGGCTCTATGCTTCATAGGACACAATTAAGGATGTAAATAGACAACAAGTGATAGAAAATATTTCCAAATCTAAAATCCAAAAAGAAAGAAATTTTATCTAAAATTTTTTTACAACTCAACAGTAATAAAAGAAAGATAATGAATTCAACTAAACTAGGGGAACAGAAATATAGTAGACATTCCCAACAATATTCAAATAGTGAGTAAGCATATGATAAAAACTGAAAATGTATGTCCATACAAATATTTGTGCATCATTGTTCATAGCTGTACAATTCATAATTCCCAAAAGTTAGAAACAAGCAAAATGTCAACAAATAAAAATTGGATACATAAAATATTGTATATTTGGAAAATTACACAATAATAGTCCATATTGATACATAAATGTACCTTGAAAACATATACTAATTAGAAGGAGCCACAAAAGACCACATATTATATAATTTAATTTATGTTAAATATCTCAAATAGGAAAATATACAGAGACAGAAAGTAGATTAATAATTTCTAGGGCTGAGTAGTTAGGGGCATGGTAAAGGACTACTAATAGACTCCTCTGTAGATGGACATCCAATTTTGCTACTACATTGGAAAGACCATCTCTCTCCTAATTTTTCCTTTGTCAAAGATCAGTTGTTAATAGGTGAGTGAAAATATTTCCAGGGTTTCTATACAGTTCCACTGCTCTCTGTACTTGTAGAAATACACGATTGCTGTCATTACTGTGGCTATAAATAGGCTTTGAGGTCAAGTAGTGAGAGGCTTCTGTTTTCTTCTTCCTCTTGAGAAGTGTTTTGTTTTTCCTGGGACTCATCCTCTCCATATAGAGTAATTTGGTTTTATATTTCATTAAAGAATGTCATTGGGAACTGGGTCAGAATTGCAGTGCATTTATAGATTACTTTGGGTAGCAAAACCAGGTGATAGATGAAGTAAGGGATGAGATTTGACCCTGGTTTGACTTTGCAAAGGTATTTGACTGTGTGGATCATAACCAGTGATGGCTAATATTGCAATGGTGGTACTTTCAGAGCATTTACTTGTGCTCATTCATAACTTGTAGATGGATCAAACGGCAGTCATTTGGACAGAACAATGGAATTCATGTGGTTTAAAATTGGAAAAGATGTCTGACACATTTTTCCCCTTTTCTAGTATTTTGACAAACCAGGTTCTATGAAGAAGAACATGGCATCAGGAAGACTTAATAGCACTGAGATACATAGGCGACACAACTTTGCTTGATGAAAACTAAGACGACTTGAAGTACTTACCAATTAAGGTAAAATAATACAGCCTTCAGGACAGATTACACCTTAATATAAAGAAGACAGAAATTCATACAATTGGACCATGTTAGACATTGACAAAGATTTCATCTTACTTCGATTAAAAACTCACATTCATAGAATCAAAAGTTAAAAAAAGGGAATATTACATTGGACACATCTGCTGTAAAAGTCCCATTAAAATGTTAAAAAGCAAAGCTGTATCACTTTGATGACTAAGTTACTCTTAAAAGAAAGCTATGATCTTTTTAATGAACTCCTACCCATTGGAAATCTAGACAATAAAAAGATAATTTTGAATTCTACTCTTGACAAGAAATATTGACTATTCAGTGAACTACCAGAAAAACAAAGAAATCTATCTTGAGGGAAAATGGAGAATGGTTAGACTCTGTCTCACTCATTTTGAACATGCCATAAAGTGAGAACAATCATTGAAAAAAAAAAACCATGGGGGCTGAGCCCCGGTGGCGTAGTGGTTGTGTGTGGGACTGGCTTGGCGGTTCAAGTCCAGCAACAGCTCTCCAGGAGCAAGGCTGGCCTTCCCACTCCCACCAGAGGGCAGTGATACCCCATCCCCACCCCCCATAAAAGATACCATGCTTAGTAAGTGAAGGATCTCCAATGAGACAAATTAATATAGTGGCTGCAACGATAAGCTCAAAATTTTTGAAGCAGTCAGAGGACTAGACTACATTTCATTCTGTCACACTCAAGGTCTACATTAATCAGAGCCAACTTGATGGCATTTGATAGGAGCAACAACAACACAAGATCATTTAAATAATACTGTTTTCTATAATAATTTAGAATACTTTTTACATTCCAATCTATAGAAACTTGTGTAAAAATGTATTCATTTATTTTCCGGCTATGTATTGTATCCTGTTGTGTACCAATAATTCTTCTAGGTGGTAAAGCCAAGGAGAAATAATAAATATTTAACTCGCTGCCATTACAAAGTTGGCATTCTTGCTGGGAAAGTCAATAATAAGTCTGCCAGGTGATAATACATGGAGAAAATTTCATGGAGAAAAATAAAGCAGGGAAATTGAGGGTTGGGATGGGATTACTGCTTATTGAATAAAGAAATTAAGAGGGAAGGACTAGATAATAAGTGGCATTGAGCAAAGACAAGACAAGAGGAAACGGTCAGCATGCATGTGGCAAGAGTGTTTCAGAGGAACTGTCGGGTGCAAAGGCCCTGAGGCAGAATATACCCTGAGTCTCTGAGGACCAGTACAATGTACCTAAACACTTGCGACCCAGGGATGATGGTAGCTCATAGATGTACTGAGCTTGTCAAGCCTGGTAAGATATTTTAGGGACTCCGACTTTTATTCTAGGTAAAGGGTGAACTTTGAGAAGAGTGGTTATAATAGGATGATCACATTCTAAGCTTGTTTAAAAGAAAGCATTGGGTAGAGAGTGTATGAGTAAAGGATAATGTGGTATGTGTGTATGTGAGTAACACATGGTGGGGGGGGGAGGAAATCCTGAAAGGTTATGGCCCTGACTACAGTCTTCCTTTGAAGACTATAACAATGCACAGGGGGCATGGAAGCATGAAAGGTACACTGTAAAATTTATTGAACACTACATAATTTGAAAGTTACTCATCACCTACTGTTTTGCAATTTATTAAAGTGTTTTAAAGTCAACCAGAAGCAAATTTAAATATTCAATTAAAAATATTTCACCAAATGTTCTGTGAAAGTCAATAGAACATAGAAGTTTTGTTTCCAGTTTAATGTGCAAGCAAATAATGTTTTTTTTTTAATTTAAATAAGTCATCAGTCCTCCATCTTAAGGGTGAATTAACAAAACTGTATTCATGGTGCCTCAAAAGTAAATGTACGAATAAAAAATGCTGTAACCAATGTCTTGCTATTAATATATTTTTAATTCATGAAAGGAAGACAGGTTAGTCTCATTTGGGCTAATGCCAATTGTATTATAAGCTATCATATTATAAATGAGATTTAGACAACTGAAAGTTAAGTAATCAGCCCAAGACCACGGGAATAAAATCAAGACAGAATCAGAGCTGTTGCACACCTCCAAGTCTCACTCTACTCCTCATTCTGTCTGTCTTCTCAGTTTCTGAATGTTCCTTCCCAGAAAATTCACTCACTCAAGCACCTCTCCACCCCACCCCCCAAACGGATTCCCTAAAATATTCTCTCCCATGCCTAGTACTTTGGACCACTTTCAGAAAGATGTTTTCTCTGATTGGTCTGTTGACTACATTGATAACCTTTTTTTAAAAAATTCAAACTGTTTTTATTATTCATTCATTTATTCATTTTTCAGACCATTTTGTTGGGAGCTCTTACAGCTCTTATAGGAAACCATGAATCAATTGTATATTGGGTACATTTATTGCCATCATCAATAGTCTTTAAAGAGTGCTTATGTAAGCTAGTCTGCAGCCCTAACACTACTAGTATCTCACGCTGTTCAGAATCAGCTATTTAGTAAACTGACAACCAAACTCATTATGAGAGGTAAATTTTAAAATATTTCCTATGGTTATCACATTGTTTGATAATTTCCAAATTCTCATTGCTTACCTTTCTTTAGAATGGATATAAGTAATGGATCTCTTCCAGCCATTTTACCAGATAACTATTTTCCAAATTTCTTTACACAGATTAAAACAAAAAAAACAATCAAACATTTCCAGCATTATATCTTTCTGTTGAAGCACTTCATTCAGTGTTTCAGCAATTTTGAAAATAGTGTTTTTATCTATGGCCATTGAAGTAACTTGTACTTTTTACCTCAGGATTAGCAGTTTTTGATCATATGTTACTTCTTGAACTGATTGTATTTTGACCAATTATTTTTGTTATAGTGACTGTGTAGTTTTTCCATCTTATTTTATTGTGTTCTGTGTCATTCCATATTTATCTCATATAATCTTTCAACATTGTAACTCAAAGTCTGATTTTTTTCTTTCGTTTTTACAGCCTGAGAACTGCTGTTTGTGTTCTTCTCTTGCAGGTGAAAACATTTCATTCTAGTTCTTGATCGTGTCTCTCCAGTTACCCTCTGACCCTTTGAAATCTTCTGTTCCATTCTTTTACTTCCTCAATTCTGCTCTCAGCTTTAGCTATTCTATATGATAAAGGAAATGGCAGTGTCTCTTTGACATATATTTTGTTCTTTTTCCCTATTTATAAAAATGAAATTCTACTTTCTTTGCCATTAGTGATGAAGAAATAACATGAGTTTCTGCTGAACTAGAAAACAAAACTAACTCAGACCTTTGTTTTTTGTGTATGAGTAATAAGCCCATATTTTAATCCTAATGTTTTTCTGGGATTTTGATAATTTATTTTTCCAAGAAATGTGGATTTAACAAGTTGTCAGGCCTTATAAGTAAAATTATATATTTAGCTTATACCACTTTCTTCTTGTTGTTGCTTAAATAGTTAAAGCACAGTCCTGCCTCAAGAGCTTTTACTTTTGATGTGTTATTTGTTTTCTGTCTGAAATGCTATTCTTCTAGTTTTTCACTTGGCTGAAACATTTTCACATTCCAGATCTCATTATATTTCACTTGCAGACTATTTTACCTAACATGATCCTCTACTTCTATCTTATCATATGTATTTTATTTTTAGCATTCATCTCTAACATATAATTTATAAGTTACTTACTTATTTGTACACATTCTTATCAACTATTTCTCAAGCTATAATGAAAGCACAAAGGTCTTGTCTCTGTATGACTCATAACATTAGCTCAATAAATATTTATTGAATCATTGAATGCATCAGACTACCAGAAAGGATTTCTTGCCTTACATCAACATCACAAAGCACTTATACTGAAAGTGACTACTAATATTGCCATGTGTGTTCGCCTAGGTAGTAGACTAGAGAAACATACACAAAGGCACTCATATGTATATAAGAAAGAGATTTATATACAAGAACAATTGAGTATTGGGAAAGCATTCCAACACAGTTCAGTACTAGCTCTTAAATCCGATATTAGCCCATATATTCAACACCAATATATAAAGTCTTCTTCAAACTCATGATACAGATGCATTAATACAGAGTGCTGGAAAATCACAGGTCAGTGGGTAGAAGTCTTTGTATTCAGTGGCACTGTAAGCATCTCAGCTCGGGTAGGGGGTCACCATGTCACTTCTCAGTTCCCAGAGCAAAGGATTTATCAGCTTAGTGTCATGTGTCTTGTCAGTAGAATATCTCCCAGTGAATGTCTTGAAAATCTCACCTGCCTCCACAGAGGAAAAACCAGATTTCCCAGAATTCTCAGGACAAAGCCATGCCCACACAGAGGTCTCATTGGCTATGATCAGATTGACAGACTAGACTCCACCCTTTTAATCTTAATCCTCTCAAATCCCAAATTAACACCAGATTATGTAGCTAGCACACCATGTATAACTAGATTATTGTGAAATTATGGCACATTTACATTTCAAATACCCATTTTAATATGTTTTTCTGATTATAAAAAACATAACCATTGTATGTTATGTAAAAATAAATTTTAAAAACAAACAAAGCTATGCAGCAATGTATAAAATTATACAATTTTATCTTCTAAAAACAACTGTTTAGTGGTGATCTTTCCAAATAAAATATAAGATAACATTATGTAAACTAATTGTAGCTTTCTGTCTTTTTGCTCTCATTAGGCAATAAATACAGTTTCCTAATAGTATCTTTTAAGTATTTTAAATATTTTTGAATAAATAACATCCCATTGTGTGGCATATATTATAATCATTTAAACACTTCCATATTATTGTATACTTATCCAGTATTTAGATATCTATAAAAAGTGCAATAAATAGCTGAGCCCCGGTGGCGTAGTGGTTGAGTGCGGGACTGCAGCTCACTGGCTTGGCGGTTCAAATCCAGCAGTAGCGCTCCAGAAGCAAGGCTGGGCCTCCCACTCCCACCACAGAACAGTGATGCCAAAAAAGTGCAATAAATATATTTATACATTCATCTGTACAGTTCTCTGTAAAACTCAGAAAAATAGTATGCATAAGTATATTAATGTGTTGTTAGTAATTTAAGGAATGGGAAAATTAAGTTTGAAAAGTGGAGAGAGAAGATTCTTTCATAAAGGCATAGATTAGAATTTCATTCTAGCCAATAGAGTGGTAATTATGAAAATTATTAAGCAAACCAAAAGAACATTTACAACTAGTTATTAAAGGACAATATATTTTATAAAAGTACTAATTATAGTTGCAATGGTTGAAAATTATCGTTGCATGTGAATCAAGGTTGTAGGAGAAAATATTTTGAGAAGTTTGATTAATTATTAGAAATGAAACAGGATGAAGTTTCTACACTTGATTTTAACCAAAAGGTGGAGAAGTAATAGAACATTTTCTTCTTTCATTTTTATAACCTTTTATTATTATTATTATTATTTTATTAAATACTTTTATTGGGGACTCTTACATCTCTTATCACAATCCATACATTCATCCATTGTGCCAAGTACATCTGCAATCTTGATTCTTAATGTATTGATATAAGTACAAAGATCTATTCCCTTCTCGTTATATAAAAATATATTTATAAAAATACATGTCTATATTTAGATCTCTATAAATGTCCTTTGCCTCCTGGTTCTTTTCTCTATTTCCTTTTGCGTTCCTCTTGTCCCACCATCATGTTTGGTTTTCATTTGGTTTTAGTAATACCTCCCTGCTACAGTGCCCTAAATTAAGCCCCATGAGGCAGCCTATGTCCTTCTCTCTATTTATTTTAGTTCACTTGTTGTTCCCTTGTGCCTGAGTTGGTTACACCCCTTCCCCCCACCTTCCCCCTCACATCCATTCTCCTACCTCTCTTCTCCCAGATCACCGAGAATCAATGATCCCTTTCTTTTCATCTTCAAGTTGTTTACTCCGCCTATCTTATCTAGGTAGACATGCAGAGACATTAATAAGTGCCCAAACCAGACAAAGCCAAACAAAACTGCAAAGGAAGTCAAAACAATAGCTACAACAACAAACCCAAACCAAAAAACAACAAAAATAAAGCCACTGACAAAAATGGAAAAGGCTATAAATAGCTAAAGGTCTGTTATTATCCTTTATGAGTGTCATCCCAGTGGAGTTTGATAGGGTGTAATGCTCTGTTTCCAAAGTCTATTTTTGGTATTCCCCGGGGATTTCATCACTTTGCTCCCCTTGCTGCTCTGTTGCATGCCCTGAGTGTTTTGCCCCACTGTGATGGGCACAGATTGAGCACAATCCCACAGTGTTTGCAGTGTAGGCCCCCATAGCTCTATGATTCAGTGAGGAGCTTTGTGTCTCACGGTGGAGCAGGCCCCTCTTTGTATATTCTTGGCTCTGATCAGGAATATCACCCTCAGGGCTTGGTGGGCCAGGATATGTCCCCTTCCCTCTTCATCCCACTTTGTTTGTCCTGTGTGCTCTAACTAGACGTGCCCCTCCCAAGATGTAGCTTCAGTGCTGTCCTCTGAGGTGCATTCTTCAAGGAAGGGGAGGCATGGTAGAGGAGCAGCCCAAGTAATTGGGTTTGGGGATAGCCCCACAGATTTCTCTACTGATTCCCTGCTACATACCAGTATGGTGGATTCACATCTGAATCCAACCTTAATCCAGACCTCTGAAGCTGGAAAAGGCACAGAGTGATCCCTGCCAGTGCTGAGATACTTCTACCATCACTGCCTACTGCTGCTAGACCCTGAGTCCTGGAAACGAGGAACCATGGGGAGACCCCCTGCCAGCACTGTGATGCTTCTACTGCTGCTGATACACAAGACTCTGCACCTACTGCCCTGTAATTGGGCTTGTGGAGTGCCCTTATTTTGGGGCTGTCACACTGACTCTCAGGGGAGGAGATCTAGCTTATCAGAGAGATTGTTTTCCTCTTGGCAAACTGGAATTGATTTCCCAACCTGGGATATGGCTACCATCTTATCCCTTGCGGCCCTGCAATCTGACTCAGATCAATTTTCTGATGTCTTTTCAATTGTTGCAAATCTACGGCTACCCATGTAGACTTGAACCCCTAGGCTAGGAGTGCAAGGTAGCTAACAGCTCAGGCGCTCTGGTTTGGGGTCTTCAGCCCAGCTTTCAGCAGTTCTCTTTGAACCTGGGATTATGACCACCTTTACCACATTTACATAGCAGCCTGGGGTAATCTCTGTTTGCTGCTGTACTATAGTGATGGCAGAGCCTCCATCCAGATCTTGTGAGCCCATTTTAGTATGTTCTTGATTCACTTTTTGAGTGAAAATTGAAAAAAGCAGGAGTCTGGGCTAGAGTCTAGTACCTTGATTCTAATTTTAGGACTCAATCTCCCAGTTTCATTCACCTTATCTCTTAATTTTCTGATCTGGCAGCATGAGCTCTGGGTGGGTAAATCTACCTGGAGGTCATCTTCCCTTTTTCCTCTAAACTTTATTATTAAGATAGCCATAAACCCAGTTTCAACCATGAGTTGAAATGAGCATGAAATAAGAATGGGTTTGAAATAAGAATGGGTCTATGATATAAGGGAGAGGGATGAGTCAGTAAAAGCAAATATAGTAGATACATTCAGGGAAAGGAAAAATAGTAGATACACTCAAGTTCAAAGAGATGATGTTAAGCAGAGTAGCAAAATATTACTATTTATCATAGATGTATGAAGGGGATCTCCAACTCCATGGAGGTGGAGAAGGGAGATATTAAAAAGAGAGGCTAAATATATATGTAATTGTTAGGTTTAGTACCAACTTGGCAGCATATTTAAGATGTGGGTGGAATCCAAACTATCAATCAGGACACAGTCTGATGACCTCTTCTTGGAAGTGTGGCTTTTTAACAAGAGATGCTGTAGAGAACTGGTCTCCATCTTGTCCTTCTCTTTCTTGTCTGCTTGGATCCTGCATCTGACTTCAGAGGTCAGTGATCCATGTGGCCTGCCAAGTCTGGGATCAGCCTGTGTCCTGCTATGTTTGTGCCAAACCTAGATCCACAGAACTCTGCCCCCACTGACCTGTGATCTTGCAGCATCGTGCTTCACCTGGGTTCAATTCTCAGTCAAACAAGAGACAGGTCTCTACGGGAACCAAAAAGCACTAAGCAGGTACTACTCTTTAGACTAATCAACCACTTGAGATGAAAAGGGCAGTGTGTCCAAGGACAAATTTCAGAAGGTCTGAAGGGTTAGGAAAAGGTGAATGGGAAGGGGAAACCTAGGGAGGAAGCGGAACAAATGGTGCTGCAGTGTGCATATTGCAATCAATGATATGAAACAAGATGTGTTGGTGAAGAATGTTGAATATACCATGTTCCTGGTCAAATGGCGACCTTTGGAATGTATCCTATACCAATGTATATTCAATTAAAAACATGACCCAGGGGAGGGACCAGGATCTGAAGTCCCCCTACTCCTTGATCTGGGTCTTAGAGAGAAATGTTGCACTAAGGTACTGACTGGGGAAGTAGTTGCTCCTTGTTGAGCTTACCTTCATGTGACCGCTCCAGCAGGGGGACTTCAGGTAGGCAGAGTTCTTACATGACATGTTTTCCAAGGTGGAGATCCTGAGAGGGGATGAGCAAGGTGGAATCATGTCCCCTTGGTGATCTAGCCCCAGAAATTATACAGTACTACCTGCCATGATCTCAGTCCAGTCAGCTATCCTGGTATGTACCGAGCTTAATGAGAGAACTCAGGCCTACCCCTGACAGAGCAGTGACTGGGTCTCACTGAAGAGCATCATATGACATGAAGAACAAGAGGATGCACTGTCTTTGAAAACAGGAACCCCTAGTACTGCCATGCTCTCACAGGAATGAGCACCTGCACTTCACCTACATTTGATGGAGACTGTCCCACCTCTGTGTCCCATGCCTGGGTAAGCAGACTAGGATAAAGACATTTCAATTCTGTTCCCTGAGACTCAATCTCACCTTATCCATTGCTTCAACTCCAGAACTTAGTTTAAAGCTGTTTACAGCAGAATCTAAGTAAATACCTTTTGAATGATTCACTATATTGCTAGTGAGTCCTTTGTACTTGTACCTATTAAAAGAAAAGAAAATGTAACAAAAAGAAGGAGACCTCGTGTCAGCAGGGGAGGTAATATCATCAGGGCCATGGACACCGGATCCTATCTTGTCTATGTCTTGTAAAATCCATGCAGAGCAGGGACTCAGACTATTCCCAACTCTCAGACAATAGGCTGTGAATATTATGGCCAAGAGTGTATAGATGGTACTTCATATCTAACTCTATACCATTCATCTTCAGTGAAGGTAAGAAGAGGTTCGTATAAAGAAAGGTCTAATGCTTACGCATTAGCAGTCTGTCTGTCTGTAGAAGGATGAAGAATCAGAACCCCCTGAAGTTTTATATACTTGCTCAGTCCTCTGGTTTCCTTCACATGAATGGTATAGAGCCAGAAATGAATTTGTCTAACTCCCTCTTTCATTCCCCCCTAAGTTTAAAACTCTATCCTATGAAACATACTCCTTTGGTTTGGCTTTCTTTTAATGCCCCAGTTTGGAAAATTTTAAACTGATAAGTATGTAGGAATTTGGTTCCATTCCAGTATGTTAGCTTGGACAGCAAATTCATTTCCCTGGAGATGAAGTTGCATGTTTTAGGTTCCCTGATTATTCTGTTAAACCCAAGAATGAAGAGTGTGCCCCTTTCCCTGTGATTTGCCTTTACAAAGTCTTTCTCCCATTGAGGTCCTCCATAAGCTCACCTCTTAGAGCCCCAAAGACATAGAGGATGTTGCACCTCACGTTCACTGCAAGAAGTCAACCTTCCTGTGGTTTGACTAGCTTCTAGGAATGGCTAGGTTTCTGCTCGTGGTAAGGGGTATAGCAGCCCCTCCCTGAGGGCGAGTATGCACTTCTGATCTGAGAATCCTCAGTAAATGTCCAGCGCCCTCTTCCTCAGCCAACTTGTTTCCCAGCATGGAGTCAAGTATACCCGCAATAAATTGCTTCACCCTCCACTTTGAAGGATTTTATAAGATTTACGAATGCTATTTTAGAAATTTGGATAAAGGAAGATCATGGAAAAACAATTCAAGTTAATATTTTAAGTGAATTCACACATGTAGCTCATGTATTGTGGAACAAGGCAGCTACAGGTACCAGTATAACTGATTAAAATGGCACTTCCTATAGCATCTTTCTCCCTTGTGAGCCATGGAAAATCTTCACTGCCACAGCCTGTGATAGTGACTAACAACTGTAGGAGCCATGGTTAAGCACAACTATGACATCTGCTGCAGGCCTGAGTATGGGCTGTTGATCTGATAATTATTCTGGGATGCCCCAGGGTTTCATTGTCTCTCAAACAAAGGCAACGTGCTGGACTGTTCTAATGCCAGGGGCTTAATATTGTGTCTTTTTCCTGCTTCTCACTAGGACACACAGGGGCCACCTTAGAAGGGAACAGTATCCAAATCAACACTATCATCCATTAAGAGATGCTTCCAATTGAGAAAATAGTGCACAAAATGGTCTCATAGTTCCACCACCAATGAAGAGAGAGACAATTTGTAAGTTGTTAACACTACTGGAGCTTCTTCAAGAGATAGTCCAACTTGTTTACATATGCACATGCACACACAAACACACACAAACACATGCCCAATCATGACTATACATATTCAGGCATACATATATACACATGTTCACATACATACACATTCACAGAAATACACACACACACACCTGGACATATTCACACATGCACAAAATCTAAACACATAAATTTGCACACATCCTTCACACTCAAAGAGGGCTGTTTCTCTGGTTCTTCTGGCCATGTGTAGATTATGAAGAAACATTTTCAAAAAGTGCTATCTCCAGCTCTGAGGACACTCTTTTTTTCTGAACTCTTGGCTTCCGTCCAGCTGTTATTGTGGCCTGCTGATACCGCAAGGATTGGGGTCAGGAGAGTTTTGTTTTCGCCTTCCTCCATCCCCCCCAACTCCCACCTCACCAGTGCCAAGGAAAGTGCTTTCTGTGGCATTTTAATGTCAGAGTGAGATTAGTTACTTAAATCTTCATGGTCAAGTTCATTGACTCTCAGAAGTTAGTGAGTAATTTGCATTTTCTGGTTTGATTACCTGTATTTGTCAGCTGAAGTTTACTCTATGCAAACTGTCCACCTTGCATCCTTCCATCCTTTCCAGGTGTGCTCATGCAATGTCTACAAGGGTGGATATGAAATGACTTTTGGCACGAGCCATCAGTTTTTCCTTAGATCCAACTTGCCTTGAAAAAAATGGAATTCAAATATGAGCTGACTGGCATCAGAGAGCTCATCTCACCCACGTTTGGACATTGCTTTAGGAAAAGATGGTGAGTCAGGATGCTTATCCATTGTTTTTTGGAAAAAATATGTACTTGGAACATTGAAATGATTTTTATTACACAGAATATTATAGCAGTATTTAGTAAAATAAGAAGAGAAATACCTATTTTTAACCAGTCAAATGGGTTTGATGTTTCAGTCTTTCTTCAAATTATAATACAATTATAGGATCACCAGAGTTTCATAAAGTTGAAGTGGTGTTCTTGCTTGAATGCCTGGGTTCCAACTCTCATTATCCACAATCATCAAGCAAACGTCCATGTAACTATTAATGTCATTGAACAGCTGGTAAAGCTGGAGTAGGCTGTGTCAGAATCATACTTTCTTAAAAATTTTCACTGGGACTAAGGTAGAGATTTAGAGAGCAGATAATCAATATTTTGGGGGGGGGCATCACTGCCCTCTGGTGGTGGGAGTAGGAGGCCCAGTCCCACTGCTGGAATTGAACCTCCATCCCAATGGGCCACAGTCCCGCACACAACCACTACGCCACTGGGGCTCAGCCCAATAATCAATTTCCTATTTAACAATTCTCATACATTTTGTTTCATCGCAATCATTACAACACCATTGTGTAACACTACTTCCTGTTTCCGGTTTCCATTTCTCTTCCTTCCATAACTCTTCTGAACTTTGTCCTTGGAGAAATCCTGCCCTTTTGATTTTAAATGTTGAGTATTCTAAAGTGTGAACCTCCCTTATGTTATCATTTTCCTTATAAACATGGCTGTGATTTCACTATGGATAAATTTGGACCAGTAATTTCAAAATCAGTGGCTCAAACTCACCAGCTTTCCATGGGAGAAAGTTGTGCTGTGTGCTTCCATAAAGATTTACAGCCTCAGGCAACCTATATGGAATTACTGTGGCTTGAAATTGACTCATGGGTAATGAGATGCTTTGGCTGAACTGACTCATGGAGGTGAGTTCAGTTTCAGTGCTGAAAAGTGACTAAAGAACTAATCTTGGAAATTCTCTTAGAGTCTATATGACCTGCAAGCATAGTTTTTTTGTTGTTGTTGTTTAATGATTTTAGTTTTGTTCCACATTTTTCTTCCAATCTGTTCACAATCTTTTAATGTGATCACTTTAGAGCAGATGTTAGTGGTAGTCAGGCTTTCTGGTCTCTGCTCACCAATTCAGCTAGTAGAAGAGGAAAAGATAGACAGGGGAGGATGCTATTGTGATCCATTATTGAATTGGAATAATTGTTTCCAGGGCCTTCAGTTTGCATTGCTTTCCTTATTCTAGACAAGGTGAGACCAATCGTTCCACCTTACATGACTACTTACAAGCTTTGAAGACCTCAGTCATTATTCACCGAAGTAGGAAATAGAATATTATTATGTTTGAGGACTATGTTATGCCAACTAACCTTTGTATCCTCATAGACTATGATCCTAAGCCCCCAAATTCATATACTCAGCCATATACTCATTTGTTCAAGGTAATTGCTTATGTTTAAGAAGTTTTCATAATTTTGCCCCTGTATACTTCAACACATTCATGGACATATTTGCATCAAAAATAAATACACACACATCTTTTTCATATATATATACACATATATGTATATATATATATATATGTGTGTGTGAAAAACCACATCTCTCTTGAAAGAAGTTCAGCCAGAATGCTTCTTAGAGGCATGGATGGCAAGACTTCAGTTACATACGTTGGACATGCTGTCAGAAGAGACCAGTCCCTGAAGAAGGACAGCATACTTGGTAAAGTAGAGGGACTGTGAAAAGGAGGAAAAAGATGGCTTGATACATGGCTGCAACAATACAATCAAACATAAAGAGGATTTCACACAGCTGTATTTCATGTTGTACATAGGGTCACTGCAAGTTGGGTTCAAACAACAACAGCAACAATAACAACAACAACAGCATACATATTCATGGGCAATTCTCCCTCTAAACCTGTTCATTTTGCATGTCTATGCAAGCATCTATGTGTAGATCACCAATGCTGCAGTATGGTGGATGTAGCAGTATTTAATTTGGTTCCCTTTAATAGATACACTCTCCCACTGTCTTCCCTTTCCTGTACCGCTGTTTTCAGAGTTTGCCTTATTGTGTGTCATCTTAACCCGAGTTAAAATACATGTAAATATACTTCTCCATTTGAAGTTTTGTTTCTACATAGCTCCCTCTCTTTTGCTTTGTAATTGTAATTGTCCTTATTAGAAAATATGACATTTATTCACAGTGAAGATTTCATCAATAGAATCAACAGAAAACCCACAGATTGAAAAATGTATTCAGAAATAACTTGTACACCAAAGGACTAACTTTGAAATCTATGGAAGACTACATCTTAGCAAAAAAAAAAAATACAGATAGCCCTATCTAAAAAAGGACACGTGGTATAAATAATTTACAAAAGAAGACCTCCCTGGCCAACAACCATTCATTAGAAATAAGAGAAATAAAAAATAAAACAGCATTGAGATAATCACGATACATTGACACTTTCAGTAATATTCAATAAAACAGAAAATAATTATTGGAGAGGATGTATACAAAGAGAAACACTTTTTGAATTGCTAGTGGGATTGTAGGGTTGGACAAGCACAATGGAAAATAACATGACCTTTCCTTAAACAAATGCAAATGCACATACCTTATGATACAGCAACCTCTCTACTGGGTACAGATCCTAAAGAAAGCAAGACTACAGCATGAACAGATATATGCGCACTTATGTTTATTGCAGCATTTTCCATATTAGCAAAAACATGGAAACAGCCAAAAGCCCCGATTATAGAGGAATGGATAAACAATCTCATATATACTTGCTGTGGAATATTACATAGCTATAAAAATGTCAACTCTCTTAAACACCACAAGACATGGAGAAAGCTAGAGAACATTATACTTAGCAAGCTCACTCAGTCTTACAAAGACAAACATTTATTGTTACCATTGTCATAAGGAAAAAAATTCAATGCTATCATTTTATAGGGAAAAACCATTATAAAGAATCATGGTTTGTACAGTAATAGACAAAACATTGATGACTGTGTAGAGGCCAAAGACAGAGATACAAACAGAGAGAGGGGAGGGATAGGTTATTGAGGAGGGCGGCAAAAAGGGTGGGGGACAGGAAAGAAAGAGAATGACATATAAGGAGGGTTTAACTGGATATTCTCATTGATTTCATATCTTGAGATGGGCCATGTATGTAATGTTTCTTTAAAGATTCTCCACAAGCCTTCCCTTCCCTCACCCCCCCCACCTCCAAGTCTAGATTTCTTTATTCCTCAAACCAAAGTGGTGACCTGTACAGCTAAAAAAATGATATCTCTCATTCCCTATTTTTAATTTTGTAAACTTGTTTTATTTGAAAGGATCCTCTATCTGGGTTGACATCTGAACTATGTCATAATCTGAGTTAATCACATATTGCCATTTCTGGTTATTTTTTTAAATATTTCTCATGATTTTTCTGGATTTTAAATTTTTCTTAATTTCTGTTTATCTGTAAATGCCCTAATTTCACAATCAGATTTGAGAGACAGATTTACTGGGTGTGTGATTTTTTAGTGAGCATTTGTTTTCTTTGTGGATTTTATATGTACTATTCCATTGTTTCCTTACTTGCATAGTTCCTGCAGAGCTTAGTCTCTCAGGTTCTCCTTTGGGGTTTACTTTTTGTTTTGTTTTGTTTTTTCCTGAGCTGCTCTCAAGATTTCTCTCCATGTTTTTGGCTTTGGAAAGTCTGACTTTGGTATATATTGGTAATTTTCTTTGGGAAGGGGTGCTCTATCCTATTTGAGTACACTCAGTTTATTACATGTCTATCTTTTATCTTTTGTAATGTTGCCACATTTTCTTTTTGAAATCTACAATGTTTTCTATGTCTTTTTTCTCTTTTGTTTTGAATTCTATTCATCTATAAGCTACACTTTTTGACGGTGCCTCATATAACCCTTGGACTTTCTTTCTCAGTACATAACTATTGAGGTTGTCTTCAAGCTCACTAATTCAGTTTTCCAGTGATTCAATTCTACTCATTTGCCCTTTCAATCTCTTTCTGAAATATTAGTATTAATCTCCTTGATTTATATTTGTTCCTTATAATGTTTTCTGTAATTTCAGTGATTTTTTTCAGTTTGTTATTATAATACTTTTTTATTAGTAACGTTTTGTGTGTATTTTCCTTGATTTCAACAACAGCTTTCTTGGTCTTCAACTCAATCCATTAAAAAAGCTCAATATCATTCTTTAACTGTGTTTGTCATCTAATTGCAATCCCATTTCTTTCTCAGAAAATTTCTTATCTCTATAATTTAGTCACATGTGTGAGCCACTCAACCAGTTTTGGTTCTTCATGTGAAATGGTATTGTTATATTTGTATGTAACTGATGACTGCATGTTGGTCTGTTCTTAAGCGCTCACTAGCTTTCTCCTGGTGAATATGATAGAGAAGGTGAGTCTGTGTGCAGTTTGTCTGTGTAGCACACCTGAAGGCAAGCTTGAGTGGTCCCGACTTCTGTCTGCTGAGTATTGAGTCATTTGGGAGTAAATAGTCACATTAGTACAAAAATCAGCATTGTAGGGAGGAGGGGTATGGCTGAGTGATGTAATCAGGGTTGTTAACTTCTGTTAGGAAGAAAAAACAAACAACAAAATAATCCAAGAGGAAAAATTGAGAAAAAGAAAGTAATAATATTTATAAAGTGATAAAGTGGTAGAAGCAAAGGATAGCAATAAAAAAAAGAATTTAATAACTGAGGGGTTGCAAAAAATGAAAGGAAAATAAAAACAAGAGAAGAGAAAAATTAAAAAATTATATACAATAACCAAACTTTGAAGAGGAAACAGAAAGATTAAAAAAGAAAAAAACTGAGACATTATAAAAAAGGAGAAGGAAAAAAGAAAAACAGAAAAAAGTCGGAAAAGCAGAAAGCAAAGAAAGAAAGAGCAAAATAGAGAACAAGGAAAGGAAGTGAATGACAAGAAAAACAACAGAAGTATAAAACTGGGGCGTAGGCACGGCTTTTTGAGGAGAAAACTGAGGGGAACAGGCCACATAGCTCAGCACCCTGTGTTAGTCAAGGAACTCACAGAATGGAGAAATCCTCAGTTCCACATGGAGTTCCTGCCAGCCTACCTGTCAGAGTAATTGATCCATAAATCATTGAAACAGGTACAGAGGGAGACCGTGGTCAGGGCCTTTGTTCCTAAAGGGAATTCTTTCTGGTCCAAAGGACAGCTAGGGGCAGGTTTTCTGGGGATGAGATGAGTTCTTGCCCTCTGGAGGCAGCTGAAGACACGTTTGGTTGGGTGCTGTGCAGGTTACTGGTGTGATGAGGGGAATTCAGGTGCTTCAAGATGTGGGGGACAACCCACAAGGCTGATCCCTGAGGGCTTGGTTTTGACCTCAGGTGGAAGAAAGGCAGTGTGAGCATAGAGAGGTGGTCGTGTCCATGTCAGCTGCTACCGAGAAGGTAAGGGTGGAGTCTGATCATTTTTTTTCTAGTCACAAGGAGGGAAACTAGGGAGAATTCCTCACCTTTCTTGCCTCCAGCCACTGTTGTCAGATTTCTGTCCTTATCAAATGCTACCAAAAGAAGTTCGAGCTTCCCAGCATACAATTCACCTGTCTCTTGTCCCTTTTGTTTAGCTTCTTCTAGGTGGTACTCAATCCACCTCTCCCTCGTTTTCTCTGACACTCATGGTTCAGGATCACCATTTGTATCTGCTTCATTTGGTCTCTGGTGTCTTTGTTGTAGAAGGTGTGGATATTATGTCTGCCTAGTCTGCTATCTTGCTGGAAGTCCCTCCTTTAAACTTTTTATAGTGAATTGGGTGAAGATGTACAGAAGCTATCTGTTTTCCATTCAATAATTCATATGCATTTTATTTCATGTCACTTACTACAATCTTGACAAGGAGACATCAAGTATCTTATGCCTTCCCTATGTTTCCCGTTCCCATTTCTCCTCCTTTCTTAACTCCTTTCTGACTTCTGAACTTTGTCCTTGTATAAAAGCCACTCTTTTGAACTCAAGCAATTAATTATTCTTAGAAGTGTATATTTAGTGTTATTGCTCACCTTAATGACATTGCCTGAAACTCATCACTGGGATAAATTCAGGGTTGAACTTGCCACCACTCTCTTTCCAGCCAGTAAATAATAAATAGTCTTTTCTGTGATCTTGTGTTTTGTTCCACATTTTACCTCACTCTGAGCTCTTTACTTTTGAAAGTTTTATAGACATATACCTCACATATTATGCAATTTAATTGTTCAATCATAATAAGAAAATTTGGTAAACATGACCATAACCAATTTCATAATGTTTTCTTCCTTGTACTCTTTGTCTTTAGCTCACCACCCTCCCATCTTCTTCACATCCTCCATGCCCCCTAGGCAACTCTCTGTGTATATCTATCTATCTTGGATTTTGTATACAGAAAATTATATGAAGCAAACAAACAGGAAGCAGACTAAAGAAAACATTAAAAACCCAACAGCAATTACTAGAAAAAATATGGGTAAATCTCAATAGAAAAATCAGAAAAGATTACAAATTCAAAATGGGTCAAAGGGAGATCAAATGATAAGATACTATGTTTTAACCAAGCTACAGTTGCCATAATTGACTTGACAATGTTCTGTTTCTGATAGCAAGATTATTCACACCACTCAACTATGACCAATGAGGATTCATCAGAGGCTTAATCGATGTGGGGATCATGCATCTGGATTTGGGGCTTCTGATGTCATCCATAGCCTTTGGCAATGGTATGCACAATTTAAGCTCTGATACCATTCCCTCCTTTGGATTTGTACTTTATCACACACAATTACTGCATCACACAGGCTGTTGTGCTTCTTCTGTGTGGACTTGGAAATTTTGGAGGCAAGAAGGCAATACAATTATAGATATACAATTCTAAAAAAATACTTGACACATTGGAGGAATATATGGATTGTAAGAGTCCCCAATAAAAGTATTTTCTCCAAACATCTTTAATAGATATAAAAAAGTAATTTAGGAAATAAGAACATTCACTAGGTTAAAATTTTGAACATATTAGTATAAAAATACTCATTTTCAGTCAATCTCAGTGAGATCAAGAGATTTCTGAAAATTCACATGAGATATAAGTGTAAAGAAAATAGGTACACAGACAAAATAGGCTCATTTAAGATTTAGCCACATTAAAAGAGCTTAAAGTACTTTATAAAAGCTTAAAGTACTTGTCTTATGATTCATACAATGTGAATAAAGTAGAATTATTTGTGAAAAAAATTGCTGAGCAAGAATCCTATATCCAGCAAAATTATCCCTCAACTATGAGGGAGAAATAAAGGTATTTTCAGACAAAAAATAAAGGAATTCATAAAAACAAGAACAACATTGCACAATACATTAACCTATCATTATATACAGAGGGCCAACAATAAAAGCAGACAAATCTGAGAGTATCAGAGAGGACGATATCACCCAGAAGTCAACTTGGTGAAGCAGTGCCTCAAACAACACAGAAATAGGGGAGAAATAAAATTACCAATGTGACCATAAAAGGGGTGAAGGGACCAAACGGAAACACATTGAAATGACAGCAACAAGCCAACCTATATCAGGGATGGCCCTGAATGGCAAGGGATCAGATGTACCAATCAAAAGCAGGAAGTAGCAGACTGAATGAGAAAACAAGACCATCTATCAGTTGCCCATGAGAGACAAGCTTTCACCTGAAAGAAAAGAACATTGATCTCTTTCAGAGCAGTTGGTAGTTGTTGCCAGCCACCATCCAGTTCCATCTCATTGAGGTAGAAAGTGAGTTTTGGATGGTCCCTTAGTCCATTGGACAAACTGTTTCCATGTGTCTTTGATTTTCTTCCCTTGGCCACTCACAGACTTTTATTAAGATGCAAGTTGCTGCTCAATGCAGGATCTAGAACATTATTTTCATGCCTTATGTTATTCCAATTGTGTCTCCCCCAGAACTATGGCTGTGCACTCCCAGGAATCAAGTTTTTAAAAATAACGTAATGATCACTGGTATCTTGCTGACTTCTCTTCTCTTGACTTTTCAGAGTCACAATCTCCACAACTGCAACGTGACTTGGCCAAGACCACAGAGCTTGAAATTGGCAGGTTGAAATATATACTATTGATGCCAAATTCTGTCTGAGTCTCAGGGAGAAGAGTTCAAAGCAATGCAAGGAAAGACTCCATAGACATAAACAGTCTGACTCCATGAGCATCTCTTAGATCCCAGTCCAGAAACAGGGCCTTGTGGGCCAGTTCTTAGGTGACAGATGATGCTATTTTGTATATGTAGGTGCAAGTGGATACTTTACATGAAAGATCTAATTCCTAAGTGTGAGCATGCAATCTCTCTCTCTCTCTCTCTCTCTCTCTCTCTCAATTCATCACCGAGAGACCATATAATTGCACCCAAATGTCTTAAAAGACATTCATTAATTGATTATATGTTAAGTTCAGTCATAACAGGATATTTTCTTTTTTCCCACTTCATTAGTTTAAAGTTATATATGGGTGTTGGGTTCACAGCAAAGAATAACATGTATTTCTCAAAGCATTAAATTAGAAGAGAACATTTAGAAAATGTAAAGATTCATCCAAAATTTTATTTCATGTAAAATGAACACATTTATCATTTTTCTTCCCAACGGCTGCATTAAACAAGTTTTGGGGATTTACTGAAAGCAAAACTTTCATATCCTTTTCTCTGTTCTTCCTATTCAGCAGCCATTTTTTCTTTGAGGTTCTTTAAGAAGAAAGAAGAGAAAGAGAGAGAGAAAGAGATTTTTTTAAGTTGCCTTAGAAATTCCTGAGTAGTTTAAATGGCTTGACTTATACTACTAATGGAAAGGTGGGTGGCTCACATACACCCCGTGTTGCCATAGAAAAAAAGACCTGGACTTTAGAGATCATATTGGGAGGGTGGACACACGATAAGATTTTTGTTCTTTGATGCCTGATACCTGATTCCTTCCACACCTCATGGTCACCCAAGCTGCTGTGCTTCTTACATAGTAGGCTTTGTTGTTCCTGAGCTAGACGGCAGCTTATTTACTTTCAAGCCTTTAAGATGCAGATGCTATTTATTTCGATAACTGGGAACCATTAGCTTTCTTCACCACTCGTGCCCCCCCCCCATGTCCTCAGTGATCACTGTGACAAGGTGAACACACAGTGATATGTTTTTTTTTTCCCCTGAGACCTGGTCCTTTTGATACCTCATGACCACACTGGCTGGTGTGTTTCTTCTGTGTGGCCATGGCTACTCCTCAGCAAGATGACTGTGTGTTTATCTTCAAGCTTTAAGACCCCAGACACTATATTTTTTGAGAACTGGGCTCCATCAGCTTTCTTCATCACATTGTCTGCAGTGGTCATATTTTGGCAGGTGAGCCTCAAGTAAAATAGAACAAAGTGTTCTTGCATTGAGGGAGTTTACTAAAGATAAATGGGTGCAGAGACAAGCATGGTGGAGAAAGCTGATGGTGCTCAGCTATCAAATGATAAAGTGTCTGGGGTCTTAAAGACTTGAAGGTAAGCAAGTGGCCATCTAGCACTGGGGTAACAAAGTCCACGTGGAAGAAGCACATCAGCCTGTGTCATCACAAGGGGTAGAAGGGAGCAGGTATCAAACATCAAGGACGAAGAATCACATCACTACAGATATGGGGGGGGAGTGGTTCATTGTGGGAACTCAAGCCCATTTGTGGGCAATTGGACATCCTCTTACAGAAGGGTTATGGTGAGGAGACGGGTCAGTCAGCGTGCTGTAAAGTGATGATGAAAAATATAACTTTCCTCTAGTTCTTAAAGGCTTCCTCACCTCCAACTACCATGATCCCAATTCTACCTTACAAATTCAGCTAGACTGGAAGAGATACACTGGTACAGATGGGAATTGGAATTACAGGGAATCCAGGACAGATGAACCTCTCGGGACCTGTAGTGAGAGTGCAGATACCAGAAGGGTGGAGGGAAGGTGGGGTAGAGAGGGGGTGCTGATTACAAGGATCTACATATAACCTTTTATCTGGAGGATGGACAGCAGAGCAGAAGGTGAGGGGAGACATCGGGCAATGTAAGGTAAGACAAAATAATAATTTATAAAGTATTAAGGGTTAGTGAGGGCGAGGAAAGCAGGGAGCAAGGGGAAAAGATGAAAAGCTGATGCCGAGGACTCAAGTCAAAAGCAAATATTTTGAGAATGATGATGGCAGCAGGCATGCGAAGGTGTTTGGCACAATATATGTATATCTGGATTATGATAAGTGATGTACGAACTCTCAATAAAATGACTTTTAAAAAAGAATGGGAAACCTACATTCATAAGATTACAGCCATGGGTAGATGGGGAAATATGATAACAAGAGTATTGTCCAACTTTGTTTCTTTGGACACATCAAGAGGCATGAATCAGTTGTGGAGGCTATCATGTTTAATGAACTAGAGGCTACCTAGTGCCCTTTGTGAGATAGCATGGCACAATAGTATGAACGATGTACTTGAACATGCTGCCAATTTTGATGAGGATGCCATATCAGACAACATTCCACTGTGTTACTCCCATCTCTCACTCTATGTATGGTGGTTACACAGCCATATTTAAAAACATCAGCAAAAATAAGTCGATCTGACATCAGGAAAGTGTGTGGCAGGATATTATAGCACCTAAAAGACATACTATTTAGTCTCAGAGCTAAATAGTTCTGATGGCCCTGGCTTATTTTCTCCTCTTGCAGTCCATGCTATATGTGTTGAATGTCTATACTATAGACTCTATAGCATGGAGTGTTATCTCTAGAATTTATGAGGAAGCATGAACTCTAGATACTAAAATATTTCTTCTTTAGAAGAGCCTGAGGGCTTTCATACATGAATGATATATGGATTTTTATGAGCTATAATAACATCCAATTAAATTAGTTATATATATTCACACATATATACATATATATATATACATATTCATGGGTTGAGTTTCCCCAGTAATCGATGATACTTTCATTATTGGGTCTCCTCTCCAATGTCCCTCATTCGCATCAATATTATTGTTTGTTTTGGGTCTTCTGATGCTGGTTACATGATACCATCGACACCTGGTGATCACACAGGCAGGTGAACTTCTTTCATGAGGATTTTGTTGCTTTCCTGCTACCATATTTTCCCCATCTACCCAGGGCTGTCACTTGTTTAATTTTAAGCCTTTAAGACCACATATGCTATGTCTTCTGTTAACTGGACACTCTCTACTCTCTTCACCATTGTGGCAGTTATATATCTATGTCAATGTCATGATTGAGATGTAGGGGTGGAATCTGGCCTGTTAATCTGGAGATAACCATTGAGTAACCATATATAAACCTTACCCTTCTATCCATATGTCTATGAATTTATTTCTCTAGTCTACCTGGACAAACACAACTACATTTATTTATGCACCCATTTTGACTTCTGTGATCATGTCAGGAAGGTGAGCATCTCAAAATGCCAGGTTATTACAACAAAATATTCTTGCAGGCTGAGCCCTGGTGGCATAAGTGGTTGAGTGCAGAACTGCAGCCCATGGGCTTGGTGGTTCAAATCCAGCGGCAGCTCTCAGGAGCGGCACTGGGCAGCCCCTGCGACCACCAGAGGCAGTGGTGCCCACAAAAAGAAATGTTCTTGCATTGAGAGAGGGCTTGAGTAGAGGCCAATGTCTGTCTTCTACCTTAATACTTAACCTATAAATATATGTCTAGAGACCTATATCCCTATCATTATTATATTGACATATATACATGCCCAGAATTATACCTATAAATGTATTTTGCCTCCTAGTTCTTTCTGACTCCAAAAAGGTCTTTATCTTGTGGAACTTACTAGCAAGTTCTACACATATCCTCAAGGATGAAATAGAGCAAGTACAACATAAGCAATAACTTTTTTAAAAATTGCTTATCATCACCAGTAACTGTGCACAGTGATTTATTTTCACTATATGAAAATAATTCATTTTCTTCAATAATTTATTTCATATTTCAATATAAACACAAAACTTTAACCTTATTTGGACAAATATAGCAAGATTTTCAATATTATCTATACTTTACTGATGAGGAAATTGAGGTTCAAAGAGGTTAAGTCATTTGTTCAAAATCACTCAGTCACAAAATGGCAGCTGTACATTCCAAACAAAGTTTAGTTAGTCCTAAGAGTATATAGCTGCCAACAAGAACTATAAATGATTGTCTTTCTCATTATCTATTTAAATTTTTTCTTGTAAATTTTGTGAATATATACTTAGCATATAATTTTATATTCAATGATTCATATTCATTCTGTTTCATCTTATTCACTGCAATCCCATCGATGTGACATCCAACCCACTTCCTGCATTTGTGCCTCTCCCTTCCCTAATCTTTTTGAGCTTTGACCCTGGATGGATTATTCTAAGGTATGTACACATCAATAGCATTATTATTCCTCATTTAGGCCTGTATATTGTTTTATTGAAATTGAATCTCAGTAGAGAGTTCAGTTCTAGTTGCAAAGAATGATCAAGAACCATCACCTTAAGTGTTATATCATTGTATATTAAAAAATTAAGCCTAATATTTTTCATAATGTTGGGATTTCTTGCACATCTTTCTCGCACATTATCCAGGACTAATTCAATACCTTTAAGAGTAGTTAATAGTGGTAACCAGGTACCATCTAGTTCTTTTCATCTAGAGCCATGGGGACTGATGTTCATATGAGCCATTACGTCATTGGATTGTTTCCATGTTAATTCAATACCCATCCTTCTATTACCTTCAGAGAGGGAGAGACAAACAGTTGTTACTTAGATGACCAATCACAGGCTTTTAATGATGCATTAGTCACTACTCATCAAATCAGATTATGGATCTATCCTAACATAATAGGTGGACTATGTTATGAACTTGTTTTGGTGTCCCATGTGACTGTGGTTCTGGGGCTCCAGGTCCAGTGACTCATTTTTCCAAGCTGTCTTGTTATTTCCAAATAGTTTTCATAACTTTTCCCTCTGTATGCTCCATTACAAACAAGGATTAAATGCTCCCATAGAAATATCCTCTGTCAAATATATTTCCAGGTTTGGTAGGTGAGTCTAGAGTTCAATCAACCATTTGCAAGATAGTGAGTTTTGAAAAGAATCACTGCAGTAGTAAGTTTTTCTGAACAGAGATATATATTTCAATGCATGCTTTCTTAAAGTGAGAATTTCGTCATTGCTTATGTAAGACTTATAGAACTCAAATAGTGGGTGGTATACTTAGTGAATCTAGCTTTCAGTTCATCACCACTTTGCAACTGAATTATCTTATGTTGTAGGTTATCAGTCACATCAGTTGGTTCCACATTGAAGAGTGTCACAAGAATATTCAATCCCATTTACTGACTTTTCATTTCTTTGTATCGTTGATTAATTGCCTCTATCAGTTTTTCACGTTCGCCAAAATATCCAAGGGTCATATAAACCTTTTATCCTTCCAGAGTAGGGAAATCCATCAGGTTTCTTTTGAGTTGTACTTTCTACAGTCTTAATTTACCTTCAAATGATTTTAAATTTGGAAGCAGGATGCTGAGAAGATGGTTTCACCCCTGCAGCTTGTCAATCAGCTCTGAGAGGTAAATGGTAATGTCTAACATAAGCACCATATCACACAGCCTCTAGCAATCACCAAGGCTCGGAGATCCTTGACAGGTTTTTCCTTCTTCTCCATTACCTGTTTGCCTTCATCTCCCAGTTGATACAGCCTCCCGAACATGTTCCTGTGACCCAACCATAAACAAGGTCATTGTACTCAGATTCAAGATCAATATTCCCTTCATTGGTCTTGTTAAACACTCTGCTTTTGACAAAATGTATACATGATGCTATTTACTATTGGCACCAGATTGCTGAGTCACAGTGACTGTGCACAGAGGCTTTCTTTCATTTGTCAGAGAAACTTTCTTGGTGTATGATGCAGTAGCATATAGTTAAGTCATTTGGATGAAGACCAAGATGGTTCCATTTTTTTTAATGATAAATGTAATTAACCCTCTTTTTGCATGTCAACCCTCACTAATTCTTTATCTGTAGCAAGGGCGGTTAACTTTTCAAATGCTAGATCAAGTCGTTTCCATTGATAAAGCATGTTTCCCAGACATATCCCTACCTCTGATAATGGCATGCATGGCTGTCAGTGACGGCAGTTCAGTGTGTCAAACGCTGTGATTGTCCCATGAATGAAAGTAGGCAATTGAGCAGTATTTGTTACATCAATTGTTTCATCACAAACCAGAGAGAGCAGCTGAAAATCTCCTGAAGAACCGTTCCGTGACTTTTATAAAATATCTTGGTACTAAGTCAATAATCCAATTTGAGAGTGTTATTTAGTAAATGAACACTGTGAAACCATTTTGCTTTGTGTGGTGTTAGCTCCATATCAGCCACAATGCAGTCTGGCACAAACTGTCTCACGTCAAGAAGCCATTAGCTCGAGCACGACATAGCGCATCTGAATATTGTTGTCTTGTCACAGCAAGGCCTAGTGAAACTGGCTTGTTGTGATTCCAAACTGCTCTGAAGAACATGGACTTTACCCAGACACATTTGACCTCCAAAATTATTGACTTTAGCATGTTTTGAACAGTAATGATACTCTAGGTTGGCATTTTTCATTACTGTTAACACATTGCTACAAGTTAAGTATACAGTTTGCCTTTGACTTCAAGAAAAAATAATTTTTCCATTTCTCTTGAAAATATTGACACACTGCAGAAAATTTTTTTCCTCTGAAGTCACCTTCATAGAATGTTACATCATTTAAATTTTAGTAGCCATCCTGTGTGTGTGCTTCCAGTGATGTGATTATTTTCTTTTGATCACTGTTATAATCCTGTATCTTGGATTTGGAATATATCCAACATTCATCTCATTTAACTGTTGAGTTCTTTTCTGTGTACTGTATTTTCTTATTCTTCATCTATGATTCAGTTTTAGAAGAGATTGTTCATGGTGGATATGTGGATAAAGCTTGGACTGGAGTTATCTGAGTCAACAGAGAAGTCAATGCAGAAGTCAATGTTAACTTTGTTGTCAATCACTGAGGCAAGGTTATCAATGTTGTGAGGAATCATCTCATTACATCTTATCTCATCAACATCAGACTGCTGCAACTTTGTCAGGATTTTATCACTATTGCAACTTGTACACACTTTTGAGTCACTGCAATGCAAGAAAATGGGTCATGGGCAACCAGCAAGAAGCACATGTGTCTGTACCATCATTTACTCATATTGGTCCTCAATATCTCATAATGGATACTCCTTAATTGTTTGTCAAAATTTACCTTGTCATTATGATTCACCTAATATAAATCTGTGTTGCTATGAAAGAAGTGCCTAGAACGCTTCTCAGCCTTTGGCTAAGATCATGTGAAAGAAGGGTCTAGATTTGCTGAATTTTATGTCTTGCTATAGTTGCCTTGGCAGGGTCAGACCAAATGATTTCATGGACCTTTTACAACCTTGTCGTGGCTTGTGTGTTTCTATGAAGGTAGTTCAAATGCCAGCAGGGTCTCTAAAAGTGAACAGATTTTGGTGGAGCTTCCAAACTAAAAATAGACAACTAAGAAGGACTCAGCTCCCCACTTCAAAGGAAGTAGCAGCTGAAAACCTTATGCATAATTTTGAAACATTGTCAGATGCTGAAGGGTTAAAGAATGGAAGCAGAACATTGTTGGAGATAGTGCCAGAGGATAGGTTCCACACATTGAAGAATACTGAAATTGTGACTGAAGTGAAACTGATTTCTCAGAATGGAGTTGACCCTTGTGATATAAGTTAGGTAAACCCCGTGGGAGTGTAGCTTTGGGGAATTTTCTTTGCTGATGGGGCATGACTCAAGGAGAAACAGCTGCAAAAACCTGCTAGTGAACAGAACTTGGAATGTGAGAAGTGTGAATCTAGAAAAATTGGAAACATCAAAAATAAGGTAGAAAGCAAAAAGATAAATTTTGCAGGCATTAGTGAGCTAAATGAATTGACCATTTTGAATTAGAAAATTATATGGTGAACTATGCCAAGAATAACAAACCAAGAGAAGGGCATGGCATTCCTTGTAACATCCATCATGAAATACAATCCTATCTGTGATTGCATTATATTTATCCATCTTCAGGGAAATCCAATTAACACAGCCATTATTCAAAATTAGCAAGGAAAAAAGAGATTTCTACCAACGCCTTCAGTAGGAAATTGATAAAACATGCCTCCAAGATATATTGGTAATTATTGGCAATTGGAATGCAAAAGTTGGAAACAAAAAGGAAGGGACAGTCGTTGGATAAGATGGAGCTGAAGATAAAAACGAAGCTGTAGATCCCATGATAGAATTGTGCAAGACGAATCATAGCAAATGCCTTTTCAATAATACAAAATCTGACTATACACATGGACTCTCCAAGATGGATTACACTGAAATCAAATGGGCTACATTTATGGGAAGAAATGACTGAGAAGCTTGTTATTAGTGGCTAAAACTAGTCCAGAGGCTGGTTGTGGAATAAAGGATCATTGTTCACATGCAAGCTCAGAAGACCTGCTTATCTGTGGGAGGTCGAAATAATCATTCATGAAGAAAGCAAAAGACCATGAAAAAGACAGGAAAGAAAGACAATTTCGGAGTGCGTGTCAGAAGAAACAATGAAGCCTGCTCTTACATGTAGAGTAGATAAAGCAAATGGAAGAAAGGATGCGGTCAAAAAATTGAACAGAAAAGTTTAAAGGCCAGCTTGCAGGGACAGAGCCAAAGATCATCATGAAATGTGCAAAGACACAGAACTTGAAAACCATAAAAGAAAAACATGACCAGCATGTGTGAAAGTGAAAGAACTCAAGAAAAAAATTAAGCCTCGATTACAATCATGACACTTTCTATGCGCAAAATACTGAATGATGTAGGAAGCATCAAAAGAAGATGAAAAGAACACACAGAATCTCTCTACCAAAATGAATTCATCAACATCCCATCATTTCAAGAGGTAACATATAAGCAAGAACCAATGGTGCTGAAAGAAGTTCAAGCTGCTCTGAATGCATTAACCAAGAACAAAGTTCTAGGAATTGATGGGATATCAATAGAAATGTTTCAATAGATTGATTAAGCTCTGGAAGCACTCATTCATCTATGCCAGGAAATTTGGATGGTAGCTTATTGGCCACTGACTAGAAAAAAAATCCATACCCATTCCAAAGAAAGGTAACTCCACAGAATGTTCAGACAACAGAACGAATATCATTGACATCACATGCAGTTAAAATTTTGCTGAAGATAATTCAGCAAAGGTTGCGATCATATCTTGATAGGGAACTGCCACAGGCTCAGGGTGAATTTACAGAGGACATGGAACAAGGAATATCATTGCTGATATCAAGTAGATCTAGATTGACAGCAGAGAATACCAAAAAGATGTTTAATTGTGTTTTAAACATTATGCCCAGGCATTCGATTATGTGAATCATAACAAATTCTAGATATTATTGAGAAGAATGGGAAATCCAGAACAATTCCTTATGATCAGGGGGAAATTTTACTCAATGTAAATAAGATCAAAACCCTCACAACTGGACCAATAGGTAGCATTGTGATAAACTGATAAAAGATAGAAGCTGTCAAAGATTTTGTCCTGCTGAATTCACAATCAATGCTCATGGAAACAAAAGTAAAGATATATTGAATCAGGAAAATCTGCTGCATAGGATCTCTTTTGAATATCTAAGGGCAAGATTGCTACTTTGAGGATTAAGGTGAGCCTGACCCAGCCATGATATTTTCAATCATCTCATATGCATGTGAAAGTTGGACATTGAATAAGGCTGAAACATTGATGTGCTTGCATTGTGGTGTTGAGTGAACAATATTGAAAGTATTATGAATTACGAAAAGCACAAACCAATAAGTCTTAGAAGAAGTGAATAGAGAATGTTCCTGAGAGGCAAGGATACTGAGATTTCATCTCACATTCTTTGGACACATTGTCATTAGAGACAAATCCCTGGAGAAAGACATAATGCTAATAAAGAACAAACAAAAAATGAAGGCTCTTAAGGAAATGAGCCAGCAATCAGATCAAGCACAGGACCAATTGTGAGGTTGGTGTAGGACAGGATGGTGTTCCATTCTATTGTGCATGTTACCTAAAAGCAAAAACAGCAACTAATGAAGAACAAGAAAGTAGGAGACCTACCATTTCCTGATCAAAATTCATACTATATATCTACTTTAAATCAGTACAACCACCATGGAAAGCAACATGGCACTTCCTCATACAAAATAGCCTGAGACCGATAAGAGAGAAGCATATACCAATGGCACATAACAGAGAACCAAGAATAAATACTTCCCCTTAAAGGAATTAATTTTCAAGGACTAAATCAACTTAAATGGAGAATACATAGTATCTTCAACAAATGGATTGCCACTGACAGAACAAATCAGTATCCAAACCATTTGATATACAAAAATGAACTTTAAAAAAAAAAGAACTCAAACTGTTAAAGTTCAAATGTAAATCCTAGAGCTATAAAGATTATCAGTATAGAAGTAAGAAGAAATATAAGATCCCTGATGTATTACATAAACCCACTGGAAAACATTGAAAGCTTGCATAGAGTAGAAGACAGAACATAATAAAGAGATCTTTTAATTAAGAAATTCATGTGATCAAACAATCCTACCAAAAGTGTAACAAGAAAAACTCGCAGACTGGTAAGTAATTTTTGACAATGTCATATTGGATAAGGGACTCATTTCTAAAATCTAGCAAAGCTACACACTTCAAAAAGAAAAAGATGAACAACCCAATTAAAAATATGCAAAGAACATGAACAGATGTTTTACCAGAGGACATCCTGATGGCCAACCATCATATGAAAAAGTGATCATGGTCACTAGCTTTCTGAGAGATTCAAATCAAAATAATGATGATATACCATCTTCCCACCAGCACTGATGGAAAGTTTTATAAAGCATAAACCAATAAATCCTGGAGAGGGTGAGAAAGACTGGTGCCTTCATACATTGCTGGTGGAACTTTAAATCAGTGCAACCACCATGGAAAGCAATATGGCCCTTCCTTATACAATTGGGAATAGAGATCATATGAACCAACAATACTTCTACTTTATACATACCCTACAAATAAAGAATAAACTTGAACAGAAATATACACAACATTGTTCATTGTGACATTATTCACAGTAACAAGAAGATGGAAAAAGACCAACACTCATTGGTGTAAAAATGGATGAGTAAACTTCCATGCACACAGTTAGTTCTCATGGGTAAAGTATAATGATTAAACAGTGAACCACCTCATTATGTGGATGAACTTAAAGGACATAATGCTGAGTGATGTTAACCAAAAACAGAAGGACAAATAATGTATGATACCACTGTTTTTAAAAAATCAAGAAAAATTTTGCTATGAAGACAAACAGATCTCTGACCATTTCCAGGGGTAGGATGGAAAGTATAGAAAGGGGTAACAATAGGTTAGGGAGTAGATAGGTGTCAACTTCGTTAAAGGGGAAGATAACATAGTAAAGAGAGAGACAGGAAAAATGAAGGGGAGGTACTGGGCAATCTCTGGAAAGTTTCATAAGTTTAAAATGGTGAGTACTAAAACATTTATCTGATATAGCGTGTGCATGTGCACATACACACACAAACACACCCTAAGTAACTATTTCCCAAAGGCTGGAGCTCTAGGAGGGTTGTTTTGTTTTGTTTTTTTAACCAGGGTTTTTTTTTTTTTTACAAAGATCATTTTCACACGCAATATCGAATTCTTTTTTTTAATTCTATTTTTTATTAAAATCATTTGGGGGGGCTTGTACATCATTTTTCACAATACATAAATACATATACTGTGCCGAGCACTTTCACATGCCTTCTGCTCTTATCATTCTCCAAATATCCACTTTTCCCCTTGAGCCCTTGCTATCAGCTTCCCATCCTTTCTCCGCTGTCCCTGCTGCCCCCTTCCCCACCAACCCGCAATACTTTATAAATGATTATTGTTCTGTCATATCTTACACTGCCCGACCTCTCCCCCAGCCCACTCTTCAATGTCTGTCTTCCAGAAAGGAGGTTATGTGCAGATCCTTGTAGTTGGCTCCGTCTCTCTACCCCACCTTCTCTCCACGTAGCTGGTAACTCCACTCTCACCACTGATCCCAAGGGGCTCATTTGTCCTGGGTTCCCCATATCTCCAGCTCCCCTCTCCACCAGTGTACCTTCTCCAGTCCAGCGGGATTTGTAAGGTAGAGTTGGGACCATGATAGTTGGGGGGAGGAAGGCTTCAGGAACTAGAGGAAAATCGTATGCTTCATCGCTTCCTCACCTTGACTGGCGTGTCTCCTTCCCATGACTCCCCTGTAAGGGGGTGACCAGTTGCCCACAAGTGGGTCTTAGGTCCCCACCCTGCTCTTCTCCTCATTCGTAGTGATGTGATTCTTGTTCTTTGATGCTTGATACCTGCTCCCTTCAACCCTTCTTAATCACACAGGCTGGTGTGCTTCTTCCATGTGAGCTTTGCTGCTTCTGCACTGAACAGCCACTCATTTATCTTCAAGCCTTCAATACCCCAGACACTCTATCATTTGAAAGCTGGGCACCATCTGTTTCCTCCATTCTGTTTGCCTCTGTACCTATTTGTCTTCAGCGATCATATCGGGAGGGTGGGCACATACTGAAATTACTTTTGTTCTTTGATGCCCAGTACCTCATTCAGCACCTCATGGTCACACAGCCTGGTGTGCTTCTTTTATGGTGGGCTTTGTTGCTCCTGAGCTAGATGGCTGCTTGTTAACGCTCAAGTCTTTAAGACCCCAGCCACAAAATATTTTGACAGCGGGGCACCATCAGCTTTCTTTCATCTTTGCTCATGCCTCCTCAATATAAAATTCTTATCTCACAAATATGACACAATCTTTGGGTTCCAATAGGAACTTTTAGGCAGTTGTGCAGAATTCTTAACAAAAAATGATTATAGCTTTATAATTTATTTTTTGAGATTTGGATGACTTAATATTGAACCTTGAAATGCCTAGACCACAGTGAAAAATAGGGACAAATTTAAAGGTCCTAAAAAGGGCAATATATATATATATATATATATATATATATATATATATTACTGAGCAGAATGAAAAGTATCTATACTAAAGATGACAAGAGAAAGTGACTTGAACTTTCTAAAAAATAGGACATTTGTGTATTCCAAAAGAGTTAAAAGAGAATCTAAGGATTGAGAAAAAATTCTAGCAATGATTCTACATTAGATAAATGGCTAATCTAAAAAATCCATAGAAAACTATAGCATCTTAACAAGGAAAATACAAATAACCTAATTAAGGAATAGGCACATGAATAGGTAATTTACCAAAGATGACATCCAGGCATCCAACCACCACATATGAAGAAATGTTCACATTCAGTAGAAATAAGAGAAATGTAAATTAAAAGGAGACATTACCTCACACCAACACTTTTAGCAAAATTTTAAAAATAGAGAAAACAATAAATGTTGGAGAGGATGTGGAGAGATTTCAACATTTATACATTGCTCGTGTGACTAGAATTATACAACCAACATGCAAATCAGTCTGGCATGTCTTTAAACAAATACAAATATGCCTAATGTTCCTCCAATTCCTCTGCTAGATATAAACCCTAAAGAAAAAAAGAGAGAAAAAGCACAACCTGAATGGACACATTTTTATTGCAGCCAATTTCCTAACTGCAAAAAGCATGGAAGCAACTCCAAACTCTGATTATAGAGAAATGGATAAACAAACTCCATTTCATGTGTACAATGGAATATTAGATAGCAATGAAAAAAACTGACTATCTTAAACACTGTAAGGCATGACAGAACTAGAAAATATCATGCTTAGCAAAGTTAATCTTATAAAGAAAAATATTTGATGACACCATTATCATAAGGAAAAACCAAGAAAAAAGAAAAGTTTTTTTTAATCAAAGCTAAGTCTTTGTAGACTACAAGGAGGACAGGGATGAGAACGGGAAGAGGGGAGGGAGAGGAAATTATAGAGGGAGAGAGAAAGGGAGGATTTTTTTTAAAATTCACTTTTATGGTGGTTCAATGGGATATGATTACTGAATCCATATAGTGAGAGGGGATGTGCAACTACATAGAATATGCTTCTTTTAAAAACCAAATTAAGAAATGTGAGTGAAGACTCACAGACTCAAAAATCCTCCTGAATCCTTCCTTACCCCAGTCAGAATGGCTAAAACAAAAGGAGGAAAAGTAAAACTGAGACGGACTTCCTAGTGACATAAGAGTCTATTTCAAACATATGAAATAAACCAATAAGCAAGTACATATTGAAATTCCTGTGAAACAATGAAAGCACAACGTATGCATGTCAGATATCAATAGTTATAAACATCTGATAGGATCAGGGTGAGACACAAGAAATTTATACAAGTCTTGGCAGTACTGATTTAGTGATATGGTGGTCACTTCAAAAGTTTTGTTCTGGTACCTTAAATAACATTCTCTGTATTTAGACATTTGCTGTGCAAAAGCATCCCTTCCTTGTTAAACTAATAACCTCCCCAGCTACATGCTCAAGCAGTAAGGGTACTCACATCTCCAGAATCAGCTCTAATCTCTCTAGCAGATCTGCCCCAAACTAGAAAGAACAAAATCAAGATGTAAAGAGAGGTGCCTGCTGGCCTCTATCTTTCCATTCACAATTAAGTTGCAACAGATCTACCTGGACCTCATCTGAAAACAGAATAAATGGAAGAGTTAATGTTATCGCTGCTTTTCTTTTTTTTAATTCTGTTTTTCGGCTTGGTAAAGTAAAGAAGCAGCAAAAATAGAGGAAGGGCTTTGATGAGATGAACTGACACAATTTATGCCACAATGGGCTCAACTATGAGAACGAATGTGAGGATGGTATAGGACTGGACAGTGGTTTGTTCTATTGCACAAAGGGTCATCATGAGCCAGAACTGATTTGTCAGGACCTAACAATAATATTTCTAGGAAAGTCTTAAAGGACTCCACAGACACACTGGCTTCGTTCCTCTGGATATCTCTGCAAGATTTCATTCGGAATAATCACAAACAGGTATCTTGACATCCTGGAAAACAGGATTCTTTGAAATTTGCCAGAAAGATAATTTTATCTGATTTGGGGAGAAATCTGCCCAAAAGATGTGAGCCTCTAACTATGGGTCCTTTGAACTGAAATCCTTGAAGGTAGACCACTCTACCTTCTGTTTTGGCTGGAAGTCATCAGATCCAGCAAATTCTATAGCCTCATTGAGTGACAGCAGTCATGGGGTGCCTCTGCTCCCAGAGAGAGTGGACCTTGCTTACTTTGCTGCTGCACCCAGATGCTGAAGATGGTGGCCATTGCCTTCTTGCTGCAAAGCATCCCAGGTTAGGCTAAGGGGAAAAAAGAAATATGAGTCACTTGTTGCCTCGGGTTATTCTAATTGGGAACAAGAGCTAATCGTGTTGATCAACTGCACTAGCAAAATCAGCTTCCACGGTGAAGAGTGAGCATGACTGTCATTCTAGGAGCTACACCCAAGGAATCAAGGAAAGGTTGCTCTTACGTTAGGTTACTATTTGAACTTTTCTTTCTAGTTCGGAAACTGAAACTTAGCCATTGGTCAAGGAAAAGCATATCATTATTATTATTTTAACACCTTTATGTCTTAGATGCTGAGCAAGAATGTACTAAGATACCAGTGTTTGCATATCTGAGCCGTGGGGTCCTTTCTGAAGAGTTGACGGAGGATGGTTTGTAGCTGACAGCTCTCGGATGTGGTCTGAGGGGTCTCGGCTACAGAGACTGAACTGGCTCTGACCTGAATCACGGTGTGTTGAGATGTGCTCTCTACTCGCCAGTGAGCACAAGAGGAGGGAAGGCTAGTGTTACCAGCTCTATGTGGATGTTACCGTTAAGTGCTGCCATGAACCCCACACATCTCCCTTTACTCCACGAGGCACTGTCCTTGTTGAACTGAGTGCTGCAGCTGGTGATCCCATGTACGACACCAGGAAGTGTCGACTGGTTTTATTCACGATATCAAGCTGCTCGAGTTCACTGCTGTGCCAAACGTGTGTTTGGACCGTCCCCCAACACTTCTTATCTCCATCAAGTCCATCCTGACTCATAGCTACCTTATGGAACAGCAGAGAATTGCCCCGTGGGTTAACCAGGCTGTGGTTTCAATGGCGTGGAAAGTCTCATCTCTCTCCATAAGAGCAACCATTCATTCCCAATCGCTGATCTTGTGCATAACCCACTATGCCACCAAGCCTCCTTCCTCTAACACTTCTCAAACCAAACACTGCCATCCCATCAATTCTGACATATATCAACACTGTAGGACAGGGTAGAACTTTCCCTGTGGGTTTCTTTATGGGAGTAGAGAGCCTTGTCTTTCTCTTGCTGGAAACTTGGTGGGTTTGAACAGCTGATCTTGCAGTTAGCAGACCAACACATAACTCACATCACCACCAGCACTCCTACATACACCTGAGAGGCCTATATGTCAGTATATTCACAGGTTTTTCACTGACTAATTTTCAGAAAAAGATTAGCAGTCCTTTTTTTCTGGTCTATCCTAGTCTGGAAATTAAGCTGGAACCTCCACTCTAGGTAACCCTGCTGGTAGTCAAAACAGTGGTGACGTAGCTTCTGCTTCATAGCAACCCAACATGACAAACTAGCAGTGTACATTGTACAGAAGCTGCCCTGCTTAGCAAAGACCCATATTTATGGAAAACCATGGTTGCTTTCAACCCCTTTCTCATTCTAAGGCATAACACGCAGACCGCATATGTCGTTCATAATTCTGTTTGGTTTTACACAATCCAGCTAATTTCTCTAGTTTCTTATCTATTGATGATAATTTCTGGATTGATTCTGTACAGGCCAAATTCTCTATGTTACTGTCAGTTATCCAGGAATGACAGTGTATGCCAAGAAACTTGAGAAATAGACAACCTTCCTCCTGCAAACATAGGAAGGCACATGGTTTTGTTTAGAACTTCATGGAAAGAAAGGCATCATTCTCAATGGAAACATTGAACTACTTGAACTACTTCCAAGTCTTCTTGACCTTGGATGACTTCTAAGTTACACTTTTTATGAAGAGCCAACATGGCACATTAGCAAGACCCTCTGATCAACAACAATCTCCTCCCACGTAGCCGGGCCTGAAACCTCTGTGTTTGCTCCACTGGCCAGTCTCACCCAGAGTCCAGCCCTTGGTGGGGGCTGATGGATAGCACAGAACAATTTTCCAAAAGCCCAAAGGAACTGTCTTCCTAGCATTATCACTTCACCAGTTCCCTGGGGTCAGGGACAAACACAGCCTTCCCAATCAAGGAAATAATGTTCCCTTGTGATGCAAAACTCCTAGGGTGACTGCGAGGTGCTTCCTGGCTTCACTTTGAGCACAGCTGCCGGCATGCTCCCTGCAGAGGCACAAGAATGGGTGGGCCCCAGGCTCAGGTGGGCAAACAGTAGTCTGGAAGGAGGAGCTGAGGGGTGAGGATGTGTATTCTCCTCCTGCCCGCCCCACCACGCAGGAAGCCCAAGTCCTGCACAGCTCTGCAGGTGGGCCATGCAGATTTTCTCTTTGTTTTCTGGTGTCAGAACCAACGCTGGCTGGAGACACAGAGCTTCACACCTGGGCCCTGCTTCCAGAAGGAAGATTTGGACTGACTTAGGCAGACTCAACTCTGGCGAGGAGTTTCTCAAGGAAAACCTGCTGAGGTGCTACTTTTTAAGGGAGGTTGTCTAAAGACTTTGTGTTTGCACCTCAGAAATGACAGCTCTTCTTGACATCTGACGCATGTCCTTCGTGATAATTTTAAGATATGTTTGAAGATTCTGCCTTTTATGTTTCTTTTAATAGATGTATTTCTTACTTAATGCCACTTTGATATCGAGGACCTCGTGTAGTCAAAACAGATTTCCTTGGTAACACCTGTTGACCTGGCAGAACTTTCAAAATGTCCTTTTTTAAAAGGAAAATCCCTCTCACTAAAACGATGTCAAATTCCTGGAAGTTGGCCTATCTTTCTGCATCACTTGAAAAATGGGCTTTAACTGCTGTAGTTTCCCAGAGCATAAGCCAGTGGCAGACAGCACTTTTAATTTGAACCTTACTCGGTCCATTAAACTTCAAAAACAAACAAACAAAACCTTTTCTGAGTAGGAATCTTTCTGCTGTTAGGTCACATGTGCAGGGGCTTGTGTCTTTCTTCCCGCTCTCTAACTCCTGAATATCACTCTGAAATACCTACAGCTCTTCAACCCTCTGAATCTCTTGTAAGCTTTTCTCATATTTGTAGCCTGTGAATTTTTTTCATTTTTGTATTTCATTTCAGAGTGTACCAATGAATATATCTTCAGTTTCAAATTGCTTTTAATAAAACCATTGTACTCCATCCTATATTCTGGCAATGCATATTAGAAAAATATTTACTTCTATATGTAAGTACATGACATAGAACAGCATAAGGGAGGGACCTTTAAAAAGTTCAGGGAAAAATGGAATTGAATGATAATATATCTTTCCCTATGAACTTTAAAAAGTCCTTTTGTATAAGCAAGTAAATGCTGCATTATTTACAAATGTTTTCTTGAAAATTCCAAATCTATTCAACTAGACTATAAGCTTCCAGTCAGGGAAATTATAATGTGCTTTTCTCTGGGGGTCTATACTTCTAAGCATGGTCCCAAGAATGTAATGAACTAAAGCTTCTGAATCATTCTGTTCAGTCACTTTATATGGAAAGAAAGTTAACACACAATCAGTTCTCCTTTCAAATTTTTGTTGATTGATTGAGTGGATGTCCAATGAATTGAGTCTCCCAGGTCAGAGTTGGCATTAGCTGTCCATGAAATACTATTATATGAAGGTGGAAAATCATTCATTGGTAATAATCTGTTTGAGTCAGAGAAAGGCTACCCACTTCCCTTTTTTCCTAACCATCAACTCACCTTCCCTGACAGTTGGATGTGCCCACCATATTGAATTCAGGACAATGTAATATAGAACCAGGGGATAGGCACCACTTTCTATATTTGGTGCATTAAACCCTCACATAATTCTGGCCCTCCCCACTTGCTTTGTTTTTATATTACCAATTAGAATGATCCCAGAAGCTGTATATTGAAGATTATTGAAGCACTGGGTGGTGCAAACTCTACCTAACTGCGTGACACCCCCAAAATATTGGGAGGGTTTGTTTGGACTTTACAGAGCCAGACATAACCTTCTATAATGCCAAAGTGATAGTGGCAGGCATGTGTTTTAATGGAGACACTGTGGAACCCTGAAGGCTCAGCCACCAGAGAAACCCAATCCTGTCTTCAGGTATTTAAATAACTTAAACTGTTCTGAATGACCCGGTGCCTATATGACTCTGCAGAAAGAATGATTTTGATATGAACTGGTAGGTGACAAGTCAGATGGCAAAAGTAAAGCTAGAGTTGCATTTATATGGGATAGAATTGATCTTATAGTCAGCTTTGTTCTTTTCATTCTTGAAGGTAAACTGGCCTAATTATTTTGGGGATGGAATTTAGAAAACCACTCTTAATGACATACACTTCATGTAGAATACAGTTTAACTGTTTAGTCATATTAAGATAACCACAATCACCTCCACAAACAATTTCAGAACATTTCTTCTCATACTCAATGCCGTTATATGTCCCCATTAACTCCCATCCTCCCTTGTAATGTTCCTTAAGCAAGTATCAATCCAGTTATGGTCACTATAGATCCACCTATCCTGGATTTAATCTTATGAAACACAGAAAGCAAATAACAACAAAATACACACAGCCATGACTGGACAAAACATAGAAAACCCTCGATCAAAAGGAAGCAGAAAACATTAAAAATTGAAATAATCTCAGGCTGAGCCCCGGTGGTGTAGTGGTTGTGTGCAGGACTGCGGCCCACTGGGTTGGTGGTTCAAATCCAGCAGCAGCTCTCCAGGAGCAAGGCTGGGCCTCCTACTCCCACCAGAGGGCAGTGATGCCAAAAAAATTGAAATCTCAAAATGGGTCACGAGACAGATTGAATGAAAAGGTATTACATTGCAACCTAACTACATCTGCCATAATCAACTTTACAATGCTTGTGTGATAGCTGGGTTACTCACATGCCTGGACTATGGCTTAATCCATGTGGGAACCCTGCAAATGGCTTCCAGGCTTCCATTGTCATCCACATGCTTCGACAAGCCAGATGTTCACAATTTAAGCTCTGTTACTACCCCCTCCATCAGATTTGGATTTTATTATTACAATTCTTGAGCTATACAGGCTGGTATTCTTTTTCCATGTGGACTTAGTTGATGCCTCACATAGATGGCTGCTTGTTTGAAGATAAGCTGAAAGACCCAGACACTATTTCCTCTGAAAATCACGTACCTCTGGTTTCTTCATCACGCTTTGCTGCATCACTCATATCTCCAATGATCTCAACCTTTGGGTATGCATCTAGCAAGGTTGTGCCATGAGACATAATTGTTCTGGGATTAGAGCTAGAATTAAATTTTAGCCCCCAATCTATTCATTTATCTATATTCTATTTATAATGATTATTTTAGAGACATAAATATCATTTTATGAGAGATAAATTACAAATCATCCTCTTGGATAATGTCATTAATTTAGTCAGTGATATAGAATTTAAAACACTGTTGAGAAAAGGAAATTAAGCAAGTATAAACTGGCTTCACACCAAGGTACATGAATTGTTGACTTGTACTGATTAAATTCTTAAGTGACAAAACACTCTGCACGCAAACAAGGGGGGTCGGTGTTAGGGGAAAACTTTCATTAATACTTCACTCATAAAGACAAAATCATATTTTCAAGGTTAATATATGTCTATAGAAAGCCAAGGGGAATTAAAATAGTAGCTATCTGGTAGTCACAGGCACCCTCAACCATTGGGCACCTTTAAAGTCAGAGATCTAAAACAAAGTCCAAGGGCCACCAAAACCTTAGGATAGCAGACATCTACTTTTCCTGACACTAGGGACTCAAGCAAAATTTGTCTTTTTGTGAATCACTAGCTTCACTTAGCATAATGGCTTCCAGGTCCGTCCATGCCATGAAGTGTTTCATCATTGTATGTATTTCACTGTGAATATATACCAGAGTCTCTTTATCCTTTCTTCTACTGATAGCTATGTGAATTGATTCCAGCTTCTTGCTCTTGTGAACTGTGCTGCAATGAATGATATTAGTGTTAATATTAACAATGTTCATATTTGTCTCATTTCTTTGTTCAACAAAGGTATTGCTGGTTCATATGATATTTTTAATTCCAGTTATTTTAAGTAGCACCATACTTCTTTCCACAACAGTTGCTTTGCTGCTTTCCACCAGCAGCCGATAAGTGTTTCAATCTCTCCTCAAATCTTCAAAATGTGTTGGTATCTGTTCTCGTAAATTGGGCTATTGCTATGGATGTGAGATGACATCTCATGTCTCTGTCTGTCTTTTTTTTGCAATCCCTTTACAGTTCCTGATCTTGAACATTTCCTCATGTGTTTGTTAGCCATTCGAGTGTCTTCTTTTCTTTAATCATTTTATTGGGGCTCATACAAGTCTTATCACAATCAATACATACATCTATTGTATGCAAAACACATCTATACATTGTTGCCATCATCATTCTCAAAGCATTTGCTTTCTACTTAAGTCCTTGGTATTAGTTCCTCATATTTCCCCTCCCTCCCCGCTCTCCCTCCCTTATTGACCCTTGAAAATTTATACATTATTATTATTTTTCATATTGTACACTGTCTAATGTCTCTCTTCACCCTCTTCCCTGTTGTCAGTACCCCAAGGAAAAGGTTATATGTAGATCCTTGTAATTGGTTCCCCCTTTCTACTCCACCTTCCCTCCACCATCCAGGTATTGCCACTCTCGCCACTGGTTCTGAAAGGATCATCTGTCCTGGGTTTCCCATTTTTCTGGTTCCTATTTGTACCATTGCACCTCCTCTGCTCTAGCCAGATTTGCAAGGTAGAATTGGGATCATGATAGTGGGGTGGTGGTGGTGGTGGTGGAGGAAGCATTTAAGAACTAGAGAAAAGTTGCATATTTCATCATTACAACACTGTACCCTGACTGGCTCCTCTCCTCCCTGAGGCTCTTCGGTAAGGGGTTGTCACTTCACCTACAGATAGGCTTTGGGTCCCCAATCTGTACTTCCCTTGATTTATAATGACATAATTTTTAGTTCTTTGATGCCTGTTACCTGATCCCTTCAACCTGATACCTCATGGTCCCACAGACTGGTGTGCTTCTTCCATGTGGGCTTTGTTGCTTCTGAGCCAAATGGCTGCTTGTTTAACTTTAAGCCTTTTTGTGAATTTTCTATTCATGTCGTTTATCCACCTTTGAATTGAATTATTTGTTTTTTGTTTTGATATTTTGTATTGTGGTGTGGAAGAATTATATAGATTTAAGTAATTAGTTCATTATCCAGTGTGCCATTTTGGGAGATATTTTTCTTCATTCCATAAGTTATGGTTTTATTCTTTTCATGAGATACTTGATGTGCACAAGTCTCTTACTTTTTTTTTTTTTTTTTTTTTTTGGGGGGGGGGCATCACTGCTCTCCGGTGGTGGGGGTAGGAGGTCCAGCCCCACTGCTGGAATTGAACCTCCGTCCCAGCGGACCGCAGTCCCGTGCACAACCACTACGCCACCGGGGCTCAGCCCCAGCCCGTCTCTTACTTTTAAGAGATCCCAGTACTTTATTTTGTCCCCCTTTATTATATTTGGGATTCCATGTATGTCCTGCAATAGGTCTCTTAAGTTTGCCCCAATTTGTTCATCGATGACCCCCATAGGTCTGGAGTCTACATGTAGGTCTCTAAGGCCTCTTGAGTTCAGTTCTGTCGTTCGGGCAAAGTCTAGGTCCGATTTCATTCTTCTGAAGATGAATATCCAATGTTTCCAGAGGGTGTCCCTTTCTCATTTACTTTGTTTTAGTCCTTTGTTGAAAAGAAGTTGCCTGCAGGTTAATACATTTTTTTTCAATCCTGTCCCTTGTTCTATCTATCACTGTACCAATAGCTATCATTGTATCTGTGATAGATACAATGCTCTCACTAGTGTGGCTGAATAGCAGATTTTGAGCAATGGAATGCAATACAGGGCCTTCTACTTTGTTCTTCTATTGCAAAAGTTCTTTGACTCTATTATGGATAGAGGGAAATAAACCACCACAGACGTATTTCCAAGATCTCACAAATATATCTTGGGCTTCCACTGCCATCCATTGCCTTCTGCCAACCAGAATAGCACAATGTAGGCTCTGAGAGTATTCCCTCCTTCTGCTTCGGATCATATGATTTATAATCCTTTGCTCACTGATGTTGGTGTGCCTCTTCTATGTGAACTTAGTTGACACCTCACTTAGATGGCTGCTTGTTTGGAAACAACTTTTAAAACCCAGAGGCTAGTTTATCTTATAGCTTGGCACATCTCCTTTCTTTTCCACACTTTTCTGCAGGGCGCCCATACCTTCTAAGGTCTTCCCTTCCTGAGGATGTGTATTGAGTGGGATTATGATCTGAAAACCATTTGTTCTTAAATTGGAGTTAGGATTTAGTGTGAGCCCCAAATCCATTCCTAGTCTGGGTTTTTATTACTATAATTACTATTATTGTTATTA